>CAJNDS010002305.1:225000-247500 GCA_905221605.1 Symbiodinium natans
TCGTAAACTCCCAAATGGCCAAGGTCTGGTTTGAACGTGTTTGACCCTACCTTCTATCCCCTACCTACCCTGCACTGCCCCCTATCCCCTTCGCACCTGCCCCTGATTCCTCCCTCCCTGCCCTTCCGCCCTCCTCCTTCCCGCCAACACTGAAGGCTCCATGTTCCTCTACCCTGACCCCAACCCCCAACCCTATCCAGCCTCTCCCCCCCTACCCTTCCAACCTACCACTTGCCCCTCTACCCTTCTACCCTTCCAACCAATTAACCCCCCTAACCCCGACCCTACCGCAGACACCCCCCCCTACCCCCCCTACCCCCCTACCCCCCTCCCGACCCCCGACCCCCCAATCCCGACCCCCGACCCCCTACCCCCTACCCCCTACCCCCTACCCCCCCCTACCCCTTACCTTCTGCCCCCAGTTGAGGGTCCGAAGGTACAGTAGCCCTGTGCAGCTTATATGGGGGTTTCCGAACTTAGGGGTACCTAATTAGGGTCCCTTTTATAAGGGAATCCGACTATTTGGGGGTTCATATTCGGGGTTCCTTATTCTCGTAGACCCCGATATGTTTAAGTTCACTAACTCGTTCGTTCTTTTTGAGAGTCCAAGTTGGGAGTGCAAGCAGCACCGCCCACGAAAGGAGTTTTCAGACCTCGGTTTTCTGAGTCCTTTCTTGGCACGTCGTGTCCCCGCACGTTCATGCACAACAGGATTCTGAATCTCCTTGGCTGCACCTACTCGGATCCCGCGTGCAGGGTTTGTGAGGGAGGTTTGCGGTGAGCCGGTGCGCACCTCACTTCAAGTCTGCAACGGATGGCATGCACCATGACCATTCCCAGAGGTTTAGAGTTTAGGGTTTAGGGTTTAGGCTTCAGTTTTCCCAACTCGCAAGTAGCCACATAAAAGGACCTCGGAGATCCCCTCCTTCGAGGGCGCCATAGTGAGCGACGGTGGGGAGCAAGGGGCTTAAGTTCAGCCCCCCCACACCTGGGTTGCCCTGAAAGTCTCATGTCCCATTTTGGAAAAACATACGCCCTAGACCCTAAACCCTAAACCCTAAACCCTAAACCCTAAACCCTAAACCCTAAACCCTAAACCCTAAACCCTAAACCCTAAATTCACAGGTTCAGGGGTTTGGAGCTAACGCCGGTCTCGGTACGGTAGTCCAGAGTGTATGAAAAGCATGGAAGAAGCAGGGTGTTCTCAGATCTTTGAAGACCATCCAGGGATGCCCTCGTTTTCCAGGATGAGCCTCAAGCGATCTCCTAAACCCTAAACCCTAAACCCTAAACCCTAAACCCTAAACCCCAAACCCCAAACCCCAAACCCTAAACCCTGAACAATTCCCGAAGCTCAGCTCGTAGTCGTAGACAGCATCGAATTCGTTCGCACGCGACGGTCCGGCGACCACTGCCGGCACGAAGAGCCCTTCTTTCCTGAGCCCATGTCCAGGCTTTAGGGTTTGGGGTTTAGGGTTTAGGGTTCTCGTTACCAAGTCCAACCTCTTGCAAGCTCGTGTCGTGGCATCAGCAAACGCTGACGTCCTCTGCGCTGCCCCTCGAGGGGGTCGTGAATTCGCACCGGGAAGTTATCGTCCGCGAGCTGGCTTCGAGTTCATCACACCCGGGGCGTGTCTCTATAATAGGCCCAAGACCGAACGCCCTAAAGGTCTGTAACCCCAAGCCTTAAACCCAACTCTAAACTCTATGGATCTCCAGCCAGTGCAGTGCCGTGTACCCTCAAGCTGATGCGGAGCTGCTCCGGGCCACTTTCCGACGCACAACCGCAGGCAAGCTCGCAGCATTTCCATGCACTCACGGGGGTAGAGATGCCGCCGAAGGCGGTGAAAAGCCCTATGAAGCTCTGCAAAAAACCGTGTTGCCCTCTGCTACTGTTCCAACCCGATCTCAGGATCAACCCTAGATCCTTGCTAAGCTCTGGAATCCTTGACCTGGAGCCTGGCATCAACCCTGACTAGAGTTCACAATCAGCTCAGAACCCGCCTGCCTTCGCCGAAGCCCCGAAATTCCTAAATCCGGCGGCCCGAGCGCTTTAGCTTGATGCTTTGAATGGCCGCACTGCCTCCACAGAAAACACCCACGAAGCTCCGTAGCACTTTTCTCAGCCCTCGAAATATTTACGGCCCATCAACCCAAAAAACTCGATCTATTTGTAAACTTCGCGAGTCGGGAGCCATGGCGCTTCCTGAGCCGTTGGATCTCGGCTTCGTGGCCGGGAGCTCGGGTCGCAGACACATCTTGAGGTCTTCTAACCCTAAACCCTAAACCCTAAACCCTAAACCCTAAACCCTAAACCCTAAACCCTAAACCCTAAACCCTCAACCCTAAACCCTAAACCCTAAACCCTAAAGCTGCAGCTGTCTTTGTGCTATCTTTGGGCCGCGCTTTGCAGACTTGCAGGTGCCAAATGGTTCTTGCCACCCTGGGCCTACACATTTAATCTTGGGCCGGAGGTCTAAATATTGCATTGAAGTTGGGCTTAAGGGCATTGAACAGTCGAAGGTTTGGTGGTGGCGGCAACCCTAACTCCCCGAACTCCGAGAATCCTGTTCGCTTCGGGTTTCCAGGCAGCAAGCCCTCCGCATTTCTCCGAGGTCCTGACCCCGCAACAGCGCGAGGGCGGTGATCTCGCTGAGTTGGTTTTAAAGGCGCGGTTGCTGGGCTTTTTTTGTCGTAGTGGTAGTAGCAGGACCACCACCACTACTGCTAATGCTGCTACTGCTGCTACTGCTACTGCTGCTACTGCTGCTTCTGCTGCTGCTACTACTACTACTACTACTACTACTACTACTACTACTACTACTACTACTACTACTACTACTACTACTACTGCCACGACGACGACGATGAGGAGGACGACGACGACGTCGACGCCGATGCCGACGCCGACTGCGACTGCGACTGCGACAGCTACTGCTACTGTTGCTATTGGTACTGCTACTACGGTGCAAAGCGACGGCTTGCCCGCACTTTTTCTCTTGAGTGAGGTACACGAAACTTGCGCAGGCGCGAAGTTTCCGGTGTTTGGACGTCCGCAAACATTGTCATTTTTTGCTTTGAACGACCACCCTCTGCGGTTTTCGCAGGGGTTCCGGAATTTTCAAAAGGCGGTGGGTTGCTCGCGCCCTTGTCTGGAGGTGTGCAGGCGCGATGTTTTTGGCTGTTGTGATGTTCGCCAACACTTTTTTTTTGGGTCTTGTAAACCCAAAGAGTAAATCAAGAGTCTGCGAAACCCCTAAACCCTAAACCCTAAACCCTAAACCCTAAACCCTAAACCCTAAACCCGAAACCCTAAACCCGAAACCCTAAACCCTAAACCCTAAACCCTAAACCCTAAACCCTAAACCCTAAACCCTAAACCCTAAACCCTAAACCCTAAACCCTAAACCCTAAACCCTAAACCTAACCCTAAACCCTAAACCCTAAACCCTAAACCCTAAACCCTAAACCCTAAACCCTAAACCTAAACCCTAAACCCTAAACCCTAAACCCTAAACCCTAAACCCTAACCCTGAACCCTGAACGCTAAACCCGAATCCCTAAACCCTAAACCCTAAACCCTAAACCCTAAACCCTAAACCCTAAACCCTAAACCCTAAACCCTAAACCCTAAACCCTAACCCTGAACCCTGAACGCTAAACCCGAATCCCTAAATCCTAAGCCCTAAACACCCTAAACCCTTCTAAACTCTAAGCCCTAAACGCTTGGGTGTGGGCAAACCGCCCCTTTGGCGGGTACTCCTCCCACTCCTACTCCTACAGCGTCTACAAAAACTACGATTCCTACACCTGCGGACAAGCCTACTTTTCTTGTTAGTGCTACTTCGATGACAGCAAGATGAGTCGCATTCGATTTCTCATCAGTGGTCGCACACTTCGTGGTAGCAGTGCCCGTGTTAGGTTCATCGCTTGGCCTGGCATGGCAAGTTTTAAGCAGCGCATGGCTAGAATGTCAGATGGCTGTTTTGCGTTTACTGAACGTCGGGTCTTGCCAACGGGTCTTTGTAATGTCTGCGCCAAGCTGAAGCTTGAAAAAAGTTAGCTCTCAGGGCATCCGAGCCACGTCTGAGGCGAAAGATGCTGAGTTGACCGATCAGGGCGTGACCCAGATGACGGATGCTTGCCTTGAGTCCTATTTGCTTAAGAACTCCAAAAGAAAAGTTATTATCCTTATATTACGCTTCTAGGGAGAACATTATATATTTATTGAGGGCTCTTTAGCAATTAGTAGTGTTGCTTAGTAGTAGAGTAGGTAACCCTTAACCTTTTTGGGTTAATATATTCCCCTTATATTCCCAAAGGTTAACCTTTAAAACCCCTAGGTACTGGACAACTGAGCCAAAAGAAAAAGTTATTATCCTTATATTACCCTTCTAAGGAGAACATTTTGTATTTTTTGAGGGCTCTTTAGCAATTAGTAGTGTTGTATCTGGACCTTTCAGCCCCTGATGTTCTGCAGGGGAACTAAGTCCAAGCTTTGCACATCTTGCACCAAGTGTTGTTTTTAAGCATCTCATTGGCAGATTGCCAGCTCCCTTTCGACGTACAGCGCCTACTCTTTCAGCAAGTTTCAGAGCTTACAACACTACTAATTGCTAAAGAGCCGCCAAAAATGTAGAATGTTCTCCTTAATTAGGAGGGTATTATAAGGATAATGATTTTTTCTTTTGGGGTTCTTAAGCAAATAGTAGAACAGGAACCCAGTAGTTCTGTCAATGAGAGCACTGTACACTCTTGCGTTGCATCGGCCCATGAATTTCAATTACAATCTTCCATCTTCTAAGCCGCCTCAATATCGTAGGAAACGTGGACCATCAGCTCAGGATTACATTGATCGCTTCCTCGGATACGAGGGTGTACAAAATGGCTTCTCCATCGTGTACGCAGCTGGGACTCGCGATTAGGGTTGCTTAGAGGCGGGAGGTTCTTATAAGGGCAGGGGCTACTTCGTGCCCTTGTCCACGTGGTGCACAGGCGGTTCTGGCATTGGAAGTTCCATTGGTATGACAGGGTGTACTGTGGTAACAGCATTAAGCTGAAAAGCTCGATATCCGCTTGACGGCTTAGGTTTATGGCTTTACGGGCTGAGGTGGGTTGGGGCTTCCAGGAATTCCAGGATTCGGGGTCGAAGATCACTGGATGACATGGCGGGGGCATATCTCAAGTCCCATTGACATGTGGGCATCCAGGAGAAGGGCCCCGGACAAATTGAAAAAAATAAGATGCTGTTGGCACCTCTGTGTCTGTTGAATCTGAACCTCAAGCGGTTGGGCACACTTGGGTTTGTACTTGGAGTATTCTGCAGAGCAGCTTCATCAGCAGACTCGGCCCAGCTGCATTGCCATGAAGGCACAATTCTAGAGCATCCATCTGCTTCAGAAGTTTACAGCCACACTCCAGCAGAATCGAGCGCCATTTTGCTCAGGATATGCGCTTCCTCCGAGTGCCCTCCATGAAGATCGTCATGCGCTTAGCAACTTGGCTTGACATATAGATTCGTTCCCCGTTTGCTGCATTGGGCGGTTGCATTCATTTGCTCACATGGCTTGGCGAAGCGACATCAGGCTTTTGACTTGCATGTGGCTTGCCGGCCCCTGACCAACAAAAAGTGGGCAGCCAATTGTTTCACCATTTCCTTGACACAACTTTTCAGTGTGATCGAAGACAGAAGAGAACTTACATTTTGCATTTCCGAGTGTCATGGACAAAATGAAAGAACCGATCAACTTGCATGAAGATCGTGCACACAACCAGCAGAAGAGTACCAAGGAACTACCGCACGGTTTCAAGAGTATGCCAACGCGAGAACTTGCAGATGAACGAATCTCCAACATTCTAACAAATTGTGCAGTTTAGGGTTTAGGGTTTAGGGTTTAGGGTTTAGGGTTTAGGGGACTCACATCGCCTGGCTTAGTTGTAGCGCTGGCAAACCCAGAACAGCCTCTGAGCCGCTCTGAGTCTCAGGCAGAGTGGGGGCGCGACCCAGCCCGCACTGAAACTTTCCAGCGTGGCTCGTCTCAGGGCGGTTGGTTCTTGGATGCTTCTGGGCTCCAGACGAGAAACCAGGGCGTCTCAAGAAGTCGTGCTGTATAACGAGGACTCTTAAGCCCTATGTCCTAAACTCACCGCCGCACATGAGCCTTAGAGTGTTTGGATGCCAGAGTTTCCTTAGTAGTAGAGTAGGTAACCTTTAACCTTTTTGGGTTAGTATATTCCCCTTATATTCCCAAAGGTTAACCTTTAAAAACCCCTAGGTACTGGACAACTGAGTTTCGGATTTGGGGTGGGGAGCTTTGGCCAGGAAATGCTGGTGCATCAGGGATACAAGCTTGCAACTTCGCAAGGGTTAAAAGGCTCGCAGTTTAGGGTTTAGGGTTTAGGGTTTAGGGTTTAGGGTTTAGGGTTTAGGGTTTAGGGTTTAGGGTTTAGGGTTTAGGGTTTAGGGTAAGATGTCTCATGAGTTTGATTTTCCACAGGGACGCCTTAGGTTCAACAACTTTTCGAATCACTTTTGCGAGGAGGCTTACAGATGAGCTGTGCGTCACCATTGCTGCATTTGCTGACTTCTGTTATGTGTGTGCGCGCGACCGTTACAGCTCTTTTGATGCTGGACCATCTGTACTTGAATAAACGGCACAAACTCGCTGCGTCTCAACCCTGTCCCCAACCAGCGTTCATGTTTGCCAGTCCTTCAAACGCATTTCGAACCAAACGACCTCACTTTGTAAGAGCTTTGTTTGCTTGGGGACAGAAGTTGGGCCACAGGATCGTTGCAAATATCTATATATATATATATAGACATAAGCAGAAAGACGTATGTATCATCTAACAAAATAGCGTGGTAATGATACAATAAGTTAAGAATCTTGGATGAGTCCTGGTTTGACTTCCTATATACTCCCCAAGCTTTAAGCCAAAACCCTGTCGACTCTGTACCCTAACCCTAAACCCTAAACCCTAAACCCTAAACCCTAAACCCTAAACCCTAAACCCTAAACCCTAAACCCTAAACCCTAAACCCTAAACCCTAAACCCTAAACCTAACCCTAAACCCTAAACCCTAAACCCTAAACCCTAAACCCTAAACCCTAAACCCTAAACCCTAAACACTAACCCCTAAACCCTAAACCCTAAACCCTAAACCCTAAACCCTAAACCCTAAACCCTAAACCCTAAACCCTAAACCCTAAACCCTAAACCCTAAACCCTAAACCCTAAACCCTAAACCCTAAACCCTAAACCCTAAACCCTACACCCTAAACCCTAAACCCCAAACCCTAATAGCCTCCTGTGGCCAAGGCATGAACAAAGCCTGCAAAGTTGTTGTCACCGAGGCGCCAGACGGTGTTTGTCATGTCGACTGCTTCCGTACAAGGATTTCAATTCTCGAGATGAGAAGCCCTCAAGCTTAAGCGTGCCTTCAGATGATTCGTCTAGGGCTCAGGGTTTTACAGTCAGGGAGAAGAGGTTACTCAAAGTGGCCGGATTGCAGCCAAGGAGTAGTAGGTTCGCCAGCAGGTCAGCATCCTACACTACACTTCTCCCGCCCCCCCTCCCCGCCCCCCCACCCCCCCAAACATTAGTGATCAGTGTCGCCACCACGTGAACTGCCCTGTCGCGCAGTCCCTACGGCAATGAGTGACCTAAGCAGGGGAATGTGATGAGGCAGCATAGGCTTGAGGCTGCAGGGTTTGACAAATGGAAAGCTCGAGGAAAGCCTAAAGCCTAAAGCCTAAAGCCTAAAGCCTAAAGCCTAAAGCCTAAAGCCTAAAGCCTAAAGCCTAAAGCCTAAAGCCTAAAGCCTAAAGCCTAAAGCCTAACCCTAAACCCTAAACCCTAAACCCTAAACCCTAAACCCTAAACCCTAAACCCTAAACCCTAAACCCTAAACCCTAAACCCTAAACCCTAAACCCTAAACCCTAAACCCTAACCCCTAAACCCAAAACCCCAAACCCTAAACCATGCACCATGCGTACACCTTGCAACCTCGCAGGGCCTTCGCACCCGCCTTGCAAAGGGGATCCTGACAACGTGCGCTGGGCAGCACTTCAGACCTTTACAGGGGTTTTAGGGGGTTTTAGGGGTCTTGGGTCATTTTGGGTGTGGGTGTGCTGATGATCTTGTGGAATGCTGTGGAGGGCTGCTGACGTCCTACAAGTTGGGGAGTTTGCTGGTCTGTGGTTTTGTTGCACGGGTGATATGGGGCTGCAAAGGTTCCCAAGTCCGCGCTTGGGCCCAGAGTGGCTCGCTGGGGGCCCGACAAGCACACAGTCAAAAAGCCTAAAGGCCTAAACCTCATATCTAAAACTCCTCGATCAACAACTTCCCTTCTGCCCACGTTGGAGATATCAAAAAAGGTTTCCGGCGATGTGGGTTTTTTGGGGCTTTCGGATTGGAGGGCTGAATTTTGGAATGGCTTGAGGGATTTTCGGATTCAGGGGGCTTCGATGCCATCGGTGAACCTGGAATTCGAGGCATCCTGGTTACCCTTCTGTAGATGTCAACCTGAAGCCCCGCACCGAAGGGGTTTAGGGTTTAGGGTTTAGGGTTTAGGGTTTAGGGTTTAAGCTTTCCCGGGGCCTCAGGTTTTTCTTCGTGTGCCCTCCAGTCTGCCACGGACCCAGATTCTCAGCGCTACGGGGTTTGTTTAGGGTTTGGGGTTTGGGGTTTCAGGTTTGGGGTTTGGGGTTTGGGGTTTGGGGTTTAGGGTTTAGGGTAGGGTTTAGGGTTTAGGGTTTAGGGTTTAGGGCTTAGTGTTTAGCCCTGTTGTCACCACCTCCAGCCGTCCTTGCTGCTTCGTATGCCATTCCGCGCATAGTAGAACCAACTATGGCGACTCTGAGCCAGCTGGCCACCTACTTTGTATGACTAAAGCATCCTCACAGGTGATACATACCTGTTGACAGCAACTCGGCAGCAAGTTAGCGCGGCCCAAGGGGTTTGGGACTTCGATGCCCAGCTTTCCGGGAATCCTACTATTTGGGGTCTGTATTAGGGGTCCCTTAATTCCGTAAACCCCCACTTCATGGTTTGGTGTACAAGTTTGACATCGGGCCCCCTGTACGTCTGTGTGTGTGTGTGTGTGTGTGTGTGTTTTTTTTTTTTTTTTTTTGTGGTGGGGGGGGGGGGGGGGGGGGGGGGCGGTTAAGGCATGTCAATTTTGAGCCCCGACTTAAACAGTCAGCCTCCAGCCCTCTTCCGAAACCTGAACCTCTCACCCATACTGTCAGGCAAGTGCAGAGAATTGAAGTATCTTTGATTTTATTAAGTCAGACCTCTTTCATGCTCTAGAGCTTGCGTTCCCTCGCCCCGTGCTGCTTTCTAAGAAGCTTGTTCAGTCTACTGCAGTGGGTCCTCTCGCCCGAGACCAAGTCAGTTTCGGCGCTTGTAGAAGCCCCTAAACCCTAAACCCTAAAACCTAAACCCTAAACCCTAAACCCTAAACCCTAAACCCTAAACCCTAAACCCTAAACCCTAAACCCTAAACCCTAAACCCTAAACCCTAAACCCTAAACTCTAAACCCTAAACCCTAAACCCTAAACCCTAAACACTAAACCATAAACCCTAAACCCTAAACCCTAAACCCTAAACCCTAAACCCTAAACCCTAAACCCTAAACCCTAAACCCTAAACCCTAAACCCTAAACCCTAAACCCTAAACCCTAAACCCTAAACCCTAAAACCCTAAACCCTAAGCCCTAAGCCCAACGTCGCATTCTGAAGGGCTGAGTATTGCTGTGTCGGTGTGAGCAGTAGCAAGCTCGACTCCGACAGCCGTATGTGTTAAGGCCCCGGCATTAAAACGCCCAAAGATCCGGGCTTGGGTGCTGGTCGGGACCTCTGCGACGTCAGGCGGCAGACCAGCCGGAGTCGGAGGGAGTGCAACTTAGAAGCATTAGCGCCCTAAACCCTAAGCCCTAAAGCCTAAACCCTAAACCCTAAACCTTAAACCCTTAACCCTTAACCATTAACCCTTAACCCTGAACCCTTAAACCTTAACCCTTAAACCCTAAACCCCAAACCCTAAACCCTAAACCCTAAACCCTAAACCCTAAACCCTAAACCCTAAACCTTAAACCCTAAACCCTAGTCTAAGTGCCGCATTCATGAAATCAGGGTCTCGGCCCTGGAGGGAAACTCTTCCTGCTAGCGATTAAGGCCTGATTCGCCAACTATTCCTTGAACCTGCCCTAAAATTGTGAGAATCTCTGCGCGCTACAACAGGCTTGCCAATTTTTATTTCCGAACGCATTCGGGCGAATTTGGTTTGGGTTTTTTGTTTGCTCTTTGCCTTTTATATGAGTATCCGTTGTTTTTGTGTCTTGGCTTTGCGTCTTTTTCGTGTTTTTCCGGTGTTTGTGATTTTGTTTGTGATGTTGGACCTTTGTTTTGCGCTTTCGTCGTATGCATTTCTTCCCACGTCCAAAAGAAACACAAAGAACATGCAAAGCAGAATTCAGAACAGCTGCACAGTCCGTGGCCAAGAGATTCTGCTAACCCTAAACCTTGGGATGTTCCCCCTTATACTAGCAGTCCTTAATAGGGATTGCAATCGGGGGGGGGGGGGAACTAGAATCCCTATTAAGGACTGTTAGTACAAGGGGGAACATCCCAACCTAAACCTAGGGCCTATGGTGACAAACCCTAAACCCGAAACCCTAAGCCCTAAACCCTAAACCCCAAACCCTAAACCCTAACCCTAAACCCAAGCCTATGGTGACTTCCGCAAGCCCCCGAGGTATTTTGCACCACCGTCCCAGAAGACGGACGAGCCCGAGGATCCCGATGCCGAGGAAGATGAGAACATCCAGGGAGGCACTTGAAGGGCCTCTGTGGGTTAGGTTTAAGGGCTTCGGTTTAGGGTTTAGGGTTTAGGGTTTAGGGTTTAGGGTTTAGGGTTTAGGGTTTAGGGTTTAGGGTTTAGGGTTTAGGGGGTATTCGTAACCCCCATCTCGAGTTTTGCGAACGACAGCACGTCTCAAGTCCAAGAGCAGTAAAAATCGTCGAGCCTGTAGGCTGTAGGTCTAAGGGTTGTGCGAATTCAGTTGTGACGTTTGGTGTTTATCGCTTTGATTCGAAGCAAAGCTTAAGGGCTTGTGTTAAGTTGCGCGGCAGGTGCACAGAACGGACAGCCAGGGGCCGTGGAAAGGATCGATGAAGGCCCTCTCCGGCATGATTGAACTGGAACAGTGCTGCCATTCAAGTTTCGGGTTTAGGGTTTAGGGTGTAGGGTTTAGGATTTAGGGTTTAGGGTTTAGGGTTTAGGTTTAGGGTTTAGGGACCCTGCAGGCTGTTCTTCGGGCTTGGAGGCTTGGCTCAGTTTAGGGGGTTTGCGAGTAGAGGGGACCCCTAATGTAAACCCCAAATAGTAGGAGTCTCTTATTCAAGTTTTAGGGTTTAGGGTTTAGGGTTTTAGGGTTTAGGGTTTAAGGTTTAGGGTTTAGGGTTTAGGGGTACCCCATGGTACCGCTAGTGTCGCAAACCCCCATTTTCATTCGCGCGAAGAGAGGTTGCCTCGCCAATCAAAGCTTTGCAAAGTTCCAAACTCCAAGGACAAGGGCTTCCGTTTGAGAATGATGAAGGGAGAAGAAAGATCGCGCTTGGCTTTTTCCGTTCATGAGAACGAGAAGCCACATCCTTTCAGGACTTAGACTCAGACCATGCTCTTTGCATGCCGCAGCTTCCGTCCACGGGAGTTGGCTAGCCCAAAATTTCTTTTGCCGCAACAGTATTGAAACGAACCTATAATATCTTCAACTGAAGTGTTTCCAATAAGTCATTGCTCGAACCAAACATATTTTGGTGCCCTTTGCGCAGGCCATTCGACCCAGTAAATACCTCAGGCCCCAGCCACCGCAAAGCCTGAAGGTGAGCCGCAGTCACGGGTCCTGCGCAAGGGCCTGGGCAAAGGTCAGGGTTTAGGGTTTAGGGTTTGGGGTTTAGGGTTTAGGGTTTAGGGTTTAGGGTTTAGGGTTTAGGGTTTAGGGTTCGCAGCCCTCAGCCTCTTCGAGGTTGGCACACCATCATCTCCCTCTCTAGGTGGAAGAAGGCACTTGGGGTTGATCCATTGAAACCTGCCTTTCTTCTTTATATTTTTGCTGCAAGCTGTACAATGTGGAAGCATTAAATTCCTACTTCTCCTGAAGCTCTCAGTGTGGTCCGGGCTGAGGTGCAGCACGGCTTTGCTTCCATACACTCGTACATCGATTGCACGCTCTTGTGCTTGGAAGAGTCAGCATCGTCCAACGCCATGTCCTGGCAGAGCTCGAATGCAGCAGGAACAAGATACCAAATTTTTCGTGTGCGAACCCACACCCACGGCAACCAACACCCACCTCCACCCCCGCACATCCCCAAGCACCAAATCACCCACACTTTCCTGTTGCTGCCAAGAAAAGCACTGGTGACATGTGAACTAAAAAACTGGGCAAACGTGCACTGGAACATGTAACATTCAGCAATATTAAGTAATATTACGTAATATTAAGTAATATTAAGTAATATTAAGTAATATTAAGTAATATTAAGTAATATTACGTAATATTAAGTAATGTTGCACGGAAGATGCGTCCGCGGCACATGGCGTGGCTGACGGGGTGTGGGGGTGGGTGGTTGCACACTACACACTTTGCTGTGCACGCGCCCAGCCAGCGGCTAGGGTTTGGGGTTTGGGGTTTGGGGTTTAGGGTTTAGGGTTTAGGGTTTAGGGTTTAGGGTTTAGAGTTTAGGGTCTAGGGTTTAGGGTTTAGGGTTTAGGGTTTAGAGTTTAGGGTGGTCAAACCTCTAATTAGCAGGCTTGAAGAGGCCGTCCCGGGCCGTGCCCGACAAGCATGTCGATTTTCAAATTAAAACCAAAAGGCCTTGCACTCCGTATCCAGCATGTGTAGCCTGAAGCTCCACGTCTTCAAAGCACAACTGTGGAAAATGGAGCCCCCCAAGATCCTGCAACATGGTTTTGTGTAAAAAGGAGGGCCGGAGCCATTCAACTTGAATCAGCGCCGTGCACTCCCAAACTCAAGCGGTGGATGTCGGTGGCAGGCAATGCTGAACTTTGCGCAGGCAGGATATGGCAGGGTTGGGGTATTGGGTTCGCGGTTTTGGGTTTACCTATCTGTTGTGCCTGTTTTCTGGGCGACAGAACCCGGCCCGAAAAGCATCAACTTTCGAAGCATGCGCACACCGTGCCGTTGGGGTGTACCATTTCCGCATTCCCTACCGTATTCATGTGTGAGAACCAATAAACTACAATACGTCTGTTCCGGTTTGGTGCATGAACGGTTTGCAAGGGGCAGGAAACCTTACTGGAGGCAGATTGGCTAAAGTGGAGCACCAAACTCCCAGGTCAGGTCTAGAGACGCACCAGTTTAAGAGGCATTTCTGCTCTAAGATTCCTTGGCAAATCAAGTCTGTCAGAGCGCCCAAATGCTGCTTCTCTGCGCCCTTAAACCTAAGTTGCATCGTACCGCCCAGAATTATAGACCGAATCCGCCACGTGCAACGCTCGAACAACTTGGACACCCTATTCTAATTTTTTCAGGCCCCGAAACTGGATTCCTAGACTTTCCCCATGCTTACTTTGGTTAGCAGGGAATGGGGGAATGAGGTACCCTATGTAATCCCTTAAAGGGGATACATCGGGCCCCAAATTCCCGCAGTCCCCTGGACCCTTAACCCAAAACCCTTACTGTTGGTTGGGCCCTAATTCCATAAGTCCATATTTCCCTACTCGAATTCTTCAGACCCCTAAACCCTAAACCCCAAACCCCAAACCCTAAACCCCAAACCCCAAACCCTAACCCCTAACCCCTAGACCCTAGACCCTAGACCCTAAACCCTAAACCCTAAACCCTAAACCCTAAACCCTAAACCCTAAACCCTAAACCCTAAACCCTAAACCCTAAACCCTAACCCTAAAACCCTAGACCCTAAACCCTAAACCCTAAATTAGATTCCTAGACTTTCCCCCTGGAGCCGATTCGCAAGCACATGAGAGGCGCTCAGGAAGCCCCTGAAGAAGAAAGAGCCGGAGGAGGTTTGACCCTGCAGGGTTTAGGGTTTAGGGTTTCGGGTTAGGGTTTAGGGTTTAGGGTTTAGGGTTTAGGGTTTAGGGTTTAGGGTTTAGGGTTTAGGGTTTAGGGTTTAGGGTTTAGGGTTTAGGGTTTAGGGTTTAGGGTTTAGGGTTTAGGGTTTAGGGAATAGGGTTTAGGGTTTAGGGTTTAGGGATTTAAGGTTTAGGGATTTAAGGTTTTTGGCAGCTGATGGGTTGGGTTAGGTTCGAGCGCAGAGTTGTCGGAACATTCCGTCTCCTGTGTAACTCGGGTTTGGGATGCGAGGTCTTGGCTAGCGCAGAGGTTGCTCAGGGCCTCTTGCGGCTGAGGGCTGAGATTCAGACTTTAATATTACTTCATACTACTTAATATTACTGAATATTAGTTAATATTGCTTAATATTACTTAACATTACTGAATATTACTTAATATTACTTAATATTACTATGGCGAGCGTGTTAGGTCATAGTGGCATGTGGGCACAGAGGTTTGGCTGCGATAGGTGGACACACTCCAGACTTGAGGCAAGGGGATATTTATCGCAATCCACAACCCAGAGCATCCGAATGGGGTGGTGAGATTGTGACCGGAACGAAGAGCAGCCTCTGTTGGACATGGGTTTCGTGGATTACTTGCTTGGGTACGTAGGGTCTTTGAAACCCTAAACCCTAAACCCTGAACCCTACACCCTAAACCCTCAACCCTAAACCCTAAACCCTAAACCCTACTAAGAACCGATGTAGCGCCCTTCCTGCCTTGCTTGCTCTCAGACTGCCTTTGCATCGGCTTCGGGCTTGCGCTGATGACCCTTGGTTGGCGCTGGCCTGGCGCAGCCTCTGCTGTGTCGGGAAGCTCAGGCACAGTTTAGGGTTTAGGGTTTAGGGTTTAGGGTTTAGGGTTTAGGGTTTAGGGCTTAGGGCTTAGGGTTCAGGGTTCAGGGTTTAGGGTTCAGCCCAGAGAGCCCAATACCCCTTAACTAAGGAATATGGCTTAAACTATCAAGGGATCCTTGTTATGATTTAAGGAAGATTCCTTAATTAAGGGGTACCGGGCTCTTTGGGAACAGTGTTGGCGGCATAGGTGGCTTTTTCAAGGTTTCGAATGTTTGGGTCTTGTAGCAAGGTCTGCTCATTTACATTCCCCCTCATTTCGTAGCAGGGCCGGCCCTGTTCGGGGCCGTCATTCCCAAGGGGTTTAGGGTTTAGGGTCTAGGTCTAGGGTTTAGGGTTTGGGGTTTAGAGTTTAGGGTTTAGGGTTTAGGTCAAGCTCACAGCTGGAGCACAAGGCTTTCAAAGCCCCCTGACGAGCCCCTGGAGCCTTGGTGCTTGTGGGTTTGCCACACGCCTGAGGCTTCTCCTCGCCTCCACATTGCTGATGTGGCTATTGCCACCAATCTCGCCGGAGGCTTGCACAGTGCCAAATTGTGGGAGTTCAGCTGAAGTTCAAGGTGTGTCGGTTCGGACCAGCCCCTGCCGAGGGTTTGTGCTGAACTGTTAGGTACTGATAGGTTGACAAGAGTACAAATGCTTAAGGCTCGCGAATTGGCTCGAACTCGTGTTGAGCCCCACCCTAAACCCTAAACCCTAAACCCTAAACCCTAAACCCTAAACCCTAAACCCTAAACCCTAAACCCTAAACCCTAAACCCTAAACCCTAAACCCTAAACCCTAAACCCTAAACCCAAAACCAACTGCAAGTTTGGTCATGGAGTTCCCAAGCGGCCAGACATGAGGGATGCTGGCAATCTGGGCAGGAGTTTCCATCGACATCTGACAGAAATCCCCAGATTTCGGGTCACTTGGGTTTAGGGTTTAGGGTTTAGGGTTTAGGGTTTAGGGTTTAGGGTTTAGGGTTTAGGGCTGTAGGACTGTTGGAGTCCTCAAGCTAAAAAGCGCAGCACGAGGTAGGATGCGGCAGGAGTGGGGCTGGAATGGCAGTTTAGGATGTCACTGTGTGGGGTAGAAGGACCAGGAGACTTCTTCCTGATCGTGAATCAGAGCGCGCCAAATTTTCCTCTTGGTTCCGCCGCACCCAAGCTTAGGATGATTGAGCCTTCGCCCCCAACGACAACCCAAAAGCCCCACCAGAGGCGGCAAAGGCTGAAGTCTCCAAAATCCTGAAAGCCCGAGATTCGCTGAGCGAGAGCACCTTGCGCGCTTCAGGGGTCGGACAAGCTCAACGCTCCAAAAGCCATCGAGGACCCTGAGTGGTTTCAAGTGACCTTCCGGAAGAAATGCGGGGGAGGGTTGCGAATCGCACTTAGCACTAGGGCACGTTCGCGTACGTTCGTGTGCTGTTGTTAACCGGCATCTTGCGGGTTGCCGGGTGCAGGCTTATATAAGGGGTTTACGAGCTTAAGGGGTTTGCGACGGTTTCAATGTTCTGACTTGAGCCTGGTGTTCTTTTAGATTTCAGCTCCGCTACTGGTACCTCCTGAGTGTGTGCACATGGCGACACTGTTTTGTGTGGTCTCTCAACCCCTGAGCTCGGACCCGCACCGGATCAACTAGATGCTGATTATGTAGACCATACAGCACCCCAGAGCGCACCCTAAAGCACAAGTCTTCAATCTGAGCATCCTTCCCTCGATGAAGCCAGAGATCACTGAGCTCAGGAGCTCCTTTAAACTTCAAACCGGCCTTAACTTAGTAGTAGAGTAGGTAACCTTTAACCTTTTTGGGTTAATATATTCCCTTATATTCCCAAAGGTTAACCTTTAAAAACCCCTAGGTACTGGACAACTGAGTTAACATGCACAGGACATCCACCCACCTTCGCCCTTGATGCCACTGGAGGTGCCTGGAGACTGGACCCTAAAAGGACTCAGTGGACGTCCTATGGACCCTAGCAGCCCACATATATCCCAGCATTTTGACCCGCAAAGCATAGCAAAGCCAAAAAAAGTCCAAGCCTTGTCAGAAGGGCTTTGGGATTGCATGATAGCAAGGAATGGCTTGCTGCTATGTTTTTCTGCTTGGGATTGCAGATCTGCGTTCAGAGCTTTCTTGTTTCTGGCTTTGGGATGTTCTATTCTTGCTATTTAACTCTGTAAGACCTTTGACATTAAGTTACATAGTGTCTTTTAGCACATTTCACGGGCTTGTTCCTTGAGATGAAGAGAGTAATGATCTAGTCATCAGGAATTACTACATTGTTGTGGACGTTAAGGGGGCTTTCGGGAAGTTCCAGGGATGCCAGAAATTTAATAATTACTCTGGGGCTTAATTAGGGTTTAGGGTTTAGGGTTCAGTCACAATATGTTGTAGATCCAGAGCTATCGCTCACAGTAGCATTTCTGGTGACAAGAACAGCGTGACCGAATATGAGAAGGTCCCATAATAGCAATCGCATTTTGGTGTCTTGTTGCTTTCTACCCTCTGTCTGTTGGCAGCGCCAAAAGCCCAACGCACTCTGCCAGAGGTACTGATCCAGGGCGAGTTTGAGGAGGCAGGGCCTCAGTTGGGCGGTGGGCTTCTGAAGGTGTACGCGCTGGACCTTGCCACGTGTCGGTGTATTGTCATGCAGTGTCTCAGGGATAGGTTGATGATAGGTAGTTTGGGCTCATCCTGTAGTTCGTGGGTTTCGGGTCCAGGGTTTAGGATTGAGGGTTTAGGGTTTAGGGTTTAGGGTTTAGGAAACTTCTTGCTTTGCTGCACAGTCAGTGCAATCGAGCACGTGTCTGCAATACTCATGGCTGAAGTTGTTTTTAGGAATGCATGTGACATGGTATGTCGCAAACTGTGGGTCTCAGAGTCTCATGTTCAAGAAAAGTCTTACACGGATTCGCAGTGCACATGGACTCATGACTTCAATGTGAAAAGCCCAAGTTTCTAATATGTGACAAAACGAAGATCCGTCGGATTTTCAGGTGCAAAGCCTAGCTCGATCCCTTCGCCCCACAATGGTACGCCCAAACGAACCCCACATATATCACAGACCAGCAGCAAAAACCCTAAACCCTAACCCTAAACCCGTCATCTCCAGATCCAGAGACCAAAAAGTGCAGGCAAACCCACGGTGTCGCCGCGAGCAGCCGCCACCGTCAATGCTTCAAGATTGCTTTGTCTGCTTCGAAGGCAGGTGCCATGTTCCGTGTTCCCTAAGCCCTAAACCCTAAACCCTAAACCCCAAACCCTAAACCCTAAACCCTAAACCCTAAACCCTAAACCCCAAACCCTAAACCCTAAACCCTAAACCGCGCTGGGCAAAGTCGAGAATGCAATGGGCTCATGGGAAACTTTGGGTCCCTGGGGCCGTGGGGGTCAGAAGTGGTCTGCTCTTGGCTCCGCGCTGTGTGGGCTTGATGCATGGGTTTAGGGTTTAGGGTTTAGGGTTTAGGGTTTAGGGTTTAGGGTTTAGGGTTTAGGGTTTAGGGTTTAGGGTTTAGGGTTTAGCCAGGAACCCTTCCATCCTTGCAGCGGAACTTCAATCCCGCACCCGAAAACCCCCTCTTGAAAGTGGGCTGCGAGTGTAAGGATTAGGGGTTTTTGCATGCGACAAGGCGCAGAGCTTAGGAAGCAAGGCCCTGAGCAAGGATGATTTCTACGAGCGGCGGAAGCCTTTTGTTGGACCATGTGGTTGCTCGGGACCCCATGGGTGGATGAGCCTTTAGCATGAATAAACCCTAAACCCTAAACCCTAAACCCTAAACCCTAAACCCTAAACCCTAAACCCTAAACCCTAAACAAAAAAACCCCTAAACCCTAAACCCTTGAAAACCCGAAACCCGAAACCCTAGACCCTAAACCCTAAACCCTAAACCCTAACCCCAATGTTAGGATTGACGACCGGTTTGGGGGCTTCATTCCTTGACAGGCCTTGGCAAGCTCTGCGGCTTCTGAGAAAGCGAGCCCTGACTTGCTTCATGGTCATTCCGCATGTGAGGGTGTACGAAAACAGGGGACCCCTAAATTAGCCCCCCCCCAAAAAAAAAAGTAGGATTCCCGTAAAAAATAAGGACCCCAAGAAGGTGCCCACTAGTTTCGGAAACCCGCATGCGGTTGCATTTGCTGGCAGATTGAAGAGGCCCCCGTCCACTTGCAAAGCGTGCTGTGTTTGGGCCCAGTGGATGATTCATCCTGGACTTCGCACTGGCTGGTTCTTAGTAGGGAAAGGGGGAGTGAGTACCATGTAGAATCCCTTGAAGGGTATATATATATATATATGCTATATACACATATATATATATATATATATATTATAGGGCCCTCACGTCCCTCATTCCCTACTAAGAACCAGGGGGCCCCGAGCCCCATAGCTGATGCCGTTGCTGAGAAGTCTGTCCGGCTGGAAGCCCTCGAAATGAAGGTATTCCTCGCGCACAGGACTGCATCGCGCAGACAACCGAGCCGCATTCAAGCAAAAGGAAGCGCTACGAGATATAGCTCATCACCAATGTCCGGCTATCTTAAATGGCACCTGGCCTTACTAATTCTGCAATCCTAACGCTACAGCCACGCAAGGTTTTCGTGGACTTCGGGTTGACCGAAGTAAGTTTGAGCGAGAAAGTTCGCAGCAACACAGACGCTCGTTTCTGATGAAAGTGCCAGCAGGCCTACTGCTCGCAAACAAAAAACTGAACGGTGCCCTAAACCCTAAACCCTAAACCCTAAACCCTAAACCCTAAACCCCAAACCCTAAACCCTTCTTGAAGCCCCCTACTTCAAAGCCCCCTTGTGCTCTTCACATTGTGCCAATTTGCGCCCTTTGGCTCATGACCGGGGAGACTTCCACAGCCGCAACTCTCTTTCTTCCACGTGGTCGTCGAGCTGAGGCCTAAACACTGGCTTAGGGTTTAGGGTTTAGGGTTTAGGGTTTAGAGTCTAGAGTTTGGGGGGGTTCCGACATTGGTTTGGGTAGCCGCTTGGAACGACCCTAGCAGAGTCGCCTAGAAGGAGCTTCCAGGGCCATATTCTCGAAAGGCACTGGCGCAGGATTTTTTGGACGTTAGCTGCCCAGCTACTCTACCTTAGCCGGAGCTCTGGAAGGGTCCAAAGCTACAAGATCGAACGGCCCTGAGTAGAAGTAGATCGTGCGGTCTGCAACGTTTAAGGCAAGGCTGGGATCCCCAAGAGTAGTTTTCGGGTTTTAGGGTTTAGGGTTTAGGGAATAACGGTTCTAATAGAACCCATCTAAACCAAACAGGGTACCCGTTTAATTCCAAGGTTACTCCAGAGTTTAGGAGGATAGTATAGTGCGATGTCATTCCTGTCCTTATATGGGGGTTTACGAAAATAGGGGACCCCTAATAATAACACCTAAAGAGTAGGATTCCCTTAAAATAAGGACCACAAAAAGGTAAGAAACCCCATATGGTATGAGCCTTTAGCTCCGGCTACAGGCCGATTGGGTTCTGTCACACGTGCCTTAAGAGTGGAACGACCATTGCCCTAAACCCTAAACCCTAAACCCTAAACCCTAAACCCTAAACCCTAAACCCTAAACCCTAAACCCTAAACCCTAAACCCTAAACCCTAAACCCTAAACCCTAAACCCTAAAGGCCACCGGGCCCACACAACAGAGGCTCTGAGGCTTTCGAAGCAGAAGCTACTCGGATCGAGACATCGCCCGACATCCAGCAGTGCGATCATCGTGTCGGTTCTTGAGTTTTCAGGACCTTTTTTTTTGTGTTCCAGCAAAGAAGTTCTAAATCTGCAGGAATGAACGTTAAGAAAAATGATAAAGCCTCGAAGGGCTCTAAGCCCTCCTGCCTGGAAAGGTCCTTACCGTCAACATGTCGCTGCTGCCTGGGCAGGCTTGGCAGCTATGGCTGATGGTACTACTATAGGGGTCGGAAGAAGTACTGGTAATGGTCCCTTTGTACAAAAACCCCCCAAAACCCTGTCCTAATTACTCAGGCTCCTACATATCACAGAAGGAGCAAGGATGCAGGACAAGGCTCCCAGAGTATCACTGAAGCTCCCCAGCGCTACTTTGGGCGTTCTCCGTAGGGTTGGGATTTCAGAAGCGGGGCCCTGTTGCCGAGTTTCCCAGTCCGAGTTTGCTACTCCTCTTCAATCGATCTGATTGACTCAAGTACCTTTTGCTTCAATGTCAAATGGTATGACGATGAGTGACCTCAACATACCTCAACTGCTCTCTCTGAGCAGGTTCAGTTGCGAAAAATCTCGCAGGTGTGTAGTCTGGTGAAACTCTGAATCCCACTTTCAGCTGGGAGTGGCTTCATGAGCTTTCTGAGCCATCAAGTGCCTAAAGTGCCTACTTCTACCTTGCACCACGGTCAACCAAGCAGTTTGTAGATCAATGCTTCTACCGGACTAACTGCCACATGATCCGCTGCATCTTGGCCGCTGAAGCTCTGTGGGATTTAGGTTCTGGACTTTTTGGACCGTCAGCCGAATCAAAATCCGATTCCTCAACTAAAGAGCATGCTAGCTGTTGAGGCCACAAGCACTGTGATTTTCCCTTTTTCGAAGGCCTGCGAAGAAGAAACCCCAAACCCTAAACCCTAAACCCTAAACCCTAAACCCTAAACCCTAAACCCTAAACCCTGAACCCTGAACCCTAGACCCTAAAACGTGAAGCCTCCAAACCCACTAGGCGCAGTGTACCCTTCAAGCCCAAAATCTTCAGTCTCTCCGAGTTGCCCTAAACCCTAAAACCCTACGCCCTGAAGCTAAACCCTAAACCCTAAACAAACCCTAAGCCCTAAGCCCTAAGCCCTAAACCCTAAACCCTAAACCCCAAAGCGCCCCGAAGATTCGATTCCTGAGGCGCCCACCAAAAGGCTGAAGCTTGATGAGTCGCTGGCGCCGTCAGGCTACGCCGGAGGAATTGGCTCCCTCCTAAGATTCTTTTTAGGGTTTAGGGTTCAGGGTTTAGGGTTTAGGGTTTAGGGTTCAGGGGTTGATGGCGTTGCTTCAGCAGCTTCTGTAGACTTAGGGAGCTTTTCGGACTGTTGGATTCTGGTCCCTGTGAGAATCGAACCTTCAACCCTAAGCCCCCTTGACAAGGGGAGCAGCCTGTCGAATCCCCAGCACGAAGCACCTTGCGCTCATTGAGCGTAGGGGTTGACATGATTGACACATGTTGCCCCACATATCAGCGAAGATCCCCCAAGCAGGACCCATGCGACCTGAGACAGAAAGGGGATTGGGGTTTAGGGTTTAGGGTTTAGGGTTTAGGGTTTAGGGTTTAGGGTTTCATGACAGGAGTCACAGTGGGAGACTGTGACCCACCACGACCCAGAAAGGGAGCCTGGGCCACCCATCCAGCCCCAGCAACCCCGTAACTCACTAGCCCTCCAAAACCCATACGAAGCAGTGTAACAGGGTTTATATTGCTGTTTTTGGTGAGTGTATATAGGGTTCCTTTTTAATTTTGGTGAGTGTATGTACTGTCCTTTTGAGGGGTACAAGAAATATGTACTCTACTTCATATGAACCCAGACCTTTTGCCCATTAACCCG
>CAJNDS010002305.1:250000-288009 GCA_905221605.1 Symbiodinium natans
CCCTAAACCCTAAACCCTAAACCCTAAACCCTAAACCCTAAACCCTAAACCCTAAACCAGGTGGACCGAGACGACGACAAGGCAGACCTCGGAGACTCCAACTACGATGAGTTCAGCGGCTACTCCGGGCCCATGGCCCAGCCTCGAAAAGGTTTAGGGTTTAGGGTTTAGGGTTTAGGGTTTAGGGTTTAGGGTTCAGGGTTCAGGGTTTAGGGTTTAGGGTTTAGGGTTTAGGGTTGGATCTGAATGCCCTCGACCCGCCCCAAAATCAGAGTCGCTTTCGCCGAACTTGAGCCCTGCTGGCCTTGGTGATGCGGTTATGGCATGAACCTTAGCCTGCCCGTCTTGTTCTGCCCAATCAGCATACAAGAGTATCCCGTTCTGCCTAAGTCCTAACCCTAAACCCTAAACCCTAAACCCCAAACCTTAAACCCTAAACCCTAAACCCCTAAGCCCCTAATAGGCTTTCTCGAAGGCTCATGGCGTGGCAGGGGTCGCCTAAAGGATGCCTTGGCCCCCTCGACAACTCGGGGCTGCGATTCGGTTTAGTCCTCCAGTCTACTGAAGCAGGGTTTATACTTCTGTTTTTGGTGAGTGTATACCTTGGGTGTCCTTTTGGGGGTACAAGAAATATAAACCCTACTCCACATGGCTCCTGCCATAGACACTCCGAATGCAAATGCTGTCCCAACACTGTCCGCACAGTAGCTAAGATTCTTTCTGTACTTTGTGAACTCGACTCCAGTAGAGTCAGAAGCCTTCCCAACCCCCCCCCCCCCCCCAAGCCCCACTTCAATTCCTAGACTTCTCCTCAACTCCTAGCACTTCGTTGAACAGCTCATTACGACCGAGGCTCAAAGTTGGAGTGTCATCTTCAGTTCGCAGTCAACGACAAGAAGTCCCAACCGAAAGCCACAGGATTGCAGTGAGCCGCGCTCGATAAGCACCCGTTGAAGCCGGCTTCCATCCCATCCGCCCTTTTTCTATGTGCTCAAGACACGCTCACATGATGCGGATAATACGAAAAAAGATAATGATAATAATAAGAACAACAACAATGGCAGCCTTGGCCTACACTCATATCTTGACCAAGATTTATGCCTGAAGCATCCTCGACCACCAGAACTGGTAGGCCCCACGATTTGAGCCCTACGAACCCCCCCCCCCCCCCCCGCCCCCAAGGCATTCCTCAAAAACGAGATTCACCAACAAGGACACGGTCATCGGACAGTCGTCCTTAATAGCAACATCCAAAAGTTTAGCCCAACCTTAGCAGCCTCTTCCGTCCTCAAGGCAAGACGTCCCGATTCCTGCCATGGCTCGGTAGCGCCGCATGGGCGGCGCTCATGGCACTGCCCAGAAGGTTCTACCTCCCGGGACGGGGATTGCCTTCGAAGCCTCCGGGAGACTTTGGCAAGTCTTAGTAGTAGAGTAGGTAACCTTTAACCTTTTTGGGTTAATATATTCCCCTTATATTCCCAAAGGTTAACCTTTTAAAAACCCCTAGGTACTGGACAACTGAGAAGTTTCAGGAAGGTTGTGGTGCTGCGATCTCTTGCGTAGCGGGGGTTGAAAGGTAAGTAGTGTAAGGGTCCCCGAAATTTTGGGGTACCTTTTTGGGGTTATAGGGGAATCCTACTATTTGGGGTCGTTTTTAGGGGTCCTTTATTTTCGTAAACCCCCCATGTAGGCTGCATAGAAACCCTATGCGGAGCTGCAATTGGTATTGTAGAAAGGAGTTGGTATTGGAAGTTAAAGGGTCAATGAACCCGATAATCGTTGGCTCAAGCCATGACCAAAGCGGTCGAAGGTTTCGTAAAAAGTGTGCCCTTGGTTTGGGGTCTTGCTGTTCGGTTGTTGGTTGTTCCAGGGGTATTAAGGGCTTCTGTTGGGGTTGACTGTTTTGTTCCCTGTCCTCCTTCGGTTGCCCCCCGTAGGTTATGAGCCCAAGTTAGGCTTCCTGCGGAATTGGTAAAGATTTTTCGTTTGTTTAACGCCATGGACATGATGCGGCGTCGCTCTGAGCCTGGACTGTCGCCAACGGCCAATGAAGCCGAAGGAAATCGTGGTGATGGGGGTGAAGATCGACAACAAATGGTACAAGCACTGACAGATGGTAGGGAGGTTGCAATGATACAACCAACGCCTCAGGTGGAAAACGAAGTGGTTCCGGTTCAAGCAGCAAATCCTTTCTGGAGCGAGCGGGCTCAAGAAGAAATGAGACTTAGGCAGTCAAGGCCGGCAAGTCTTCCCGCGAGCGGAGGGGACAGGAGTGGTGAAGGTACGAGAAGACCGCCTTCGCTGCAAGATCTTTTGGGTCAGGAACCTGCACCTGTTGAGAGACCATCGTCAGGCTTAATGGGACAAATGGAACGAGGTACTATTGGTGGAGTGCAAGCCGACGAAGAACTCATTCCTGATGTTAGTGGTGAAGAGCAATCTGAAGATATGGCGGTGGTGAAGCGTGCGCTGAAAGAGTTGCTTGTGCAGACAAAGGAGCTGGGGAACAGGTTGCATCGGGTGGAGGAAAAAAGCTATACCTCTGCTGCATCTGGGTCAGCTTCAAGGGCACGGAGCTCTGGAGTGGTGGACGCAAACACGGCATATCCTCTAGGAATGACTCCAGAGAAGCAGTACCTGCCAGGACAAGTTTTCTACACGGATGGTATGGGTGGTTTTTGGACTGTGTTGCCTGATGGGACATGGCTGCCTATTGAGGGCTACGACCTGCCAAAGGGTTGTGATCTTCAATCCTTGCCTGGGTCCAGGAAGGGGGATGTTCAAGTGGAGGATGAAAAAGAAGTGCCAATGATGCATGTAGCTGAAGGGAAGAAACCCTCCAGATTGCCTCCATTGAATTACCCCACGGGAGGTCCTGCAAGTGGTGGATATGCAAGTGGACCACCTGGTTTAACACATGTTCCGATTATTTCCGTGCCATCAGGTGTTGATGGTTCTGTCGCACCTGCGGGGAACCAGCCCGGTTTTGTTTCAGCTCGGGAAACTGCGACGCAAGAGAACTCAGCAGGATCGGGTGGATATACAATGGTGGATGATGTTCCGTATCGGTGGAAAATGGTCGCTGGGAAGTTGGAATTAGAAAAGGTTCCGCTCACAGCTGTTACGCCCGGTATAGGACATGGACTACCTCAAGGGCCTGGTGGAAGGGTCAGTTTACCTCCTGGAGCAGTGGTGCCACGCGGTATGCCAATCACTGGTGATAGTTCTGGAACCGAACGTCCGGAGGCTCTCGGGAAGCATGTGATGAGCCTTCCAACTTTGGCAGACTACACACCAAGCAATCCGACGGCACTGGGTGATTGGATCGCAATGATCGAACCAATGTTGTCTTCGCTGACAGATACAGGAAGAGTGTGGTGGCAATGCGTCTACTCAAAGGCATATCAAGCGTATGCCAAATGGTTGAGTGTTTCTCCACTGGAAAGGTTGGGCATCAAGGCTGAGCTGGAAGGGCTCAAAGTGGTTCAAACTGTGCATGTTTTGTTGGAGCAGAGAGCGGTGTCTTTGCTGCTACAGGCGATTCCGGAGAGATTGAAGACCGAGATCGTTTCCACTCGAATGTTGGGGTCAGTGATGATATTTTACAAATTGCTGACGGTTTACCAACCAGGTGGAGCAAATGAGCGCAGCACAATGTTGAACTTCTTGGTGCAACCATCTTCAGCAACCTCGATCTCAGAGGCTATTAAGGGAGTGCGACAATGGGCGCAATGGCGTTCCCGATTAAGGGAGCTGCGAGCATCCGAGCCGGACGCTACCTTGCTTATCAAGGGATTGGATGCTTTATCATCCGCGTTGCTGGCAAAACACCCTACGGTGCATTTCAGAGTGGCATCCTTTCGGGAGAAATTGGGGGTGGACTACTCGCCGACCTCTGAAACTGCGACACAACTAGCTGAAATGTTACAGGCAGAGTTTGAACTGCTATTGCATAGTGCTGGTGAACAGGAGGTGAAGCAGGACTCGGACGCCAAGAAAAGGGCCAGGTTAAACAAGGCCCAAAAGGGAACTGGTGACGAGACAGAGGAGGGTGACAAAGGCAAAGGGAAAGGAAAAAGGTACAGCGGAGATGGTGAACGTCCTTTCTGTTGGATATATGGGAAGACCGATGCAGGTTGCAAGTTCGGAGCCCGCTGTAAATTCCGCCATGACAAAGACTCCCTTGAGCGAGGAAGATGTTTTGAGTGTGGGGCCGTTGGCCATCTGCAGCCGCAATGTCCATATAAGGATGGTGCAAGTTCCAATGTGGACTCAAACCCTGAGAGGAGTAGATCTAAAGGGAATTCTCCCAAAGGGGGAAAGGGCGGCAAAGGTGCGAAATGGGGAAATGCCAAAAAGGCAGAGGTAGCTGAAGGGGGAGATGAGACGGCTAATGCGGGATTGGATAAAGGTTCTGCAAGTCCCTCATCACCATCAACACCCAATCAAGTCCTTGCTGAAGCGTTGGAAGTGCTGAAATCTATGAAGCTGTCATCAGCGCAGTCAGCATCAAGCGGGGATCCCAGTGTTCGAATGTTATGTGGATCTGGATTGTTTCAGCAGGAAAGGAGAGTGGCGTTGGTGGATACGGCTGCTACGCATCTTGTGCGGACGCGTTTTCCATGGGAATGTTTACCCGACACTACTGTTATGGTGCAAAGCGCGCTTGGTGGTGTGGCAATGAGGATTACAGAGAAAGGGACGTTGATTAGGGAAGACAATGGGCCCCTGATTATCCCTCTCTGGTTGATTTTGGAGTTTGGGGCGAACCTCACGGTGATCAATGGGATGTGTCACGTGGGTGCAAAATCTTCGCTGGACCAGCTCTTGTGGTTTGAACATGGCTGTTTGGTTATGGATTACAAAACAGCTGAAAAAATGGTGCTGCATGCTGAAAGGCAGCGTGTATCTTGGTCCCATTCTCAATGGAGGAATGGAAGGGCGGACTGTGGAGTCGGTTCGTCGGATGCCACGTTGTTGCCGAAGCAGGGAGAAGGCCGAGGAGTATGCGTTCTACATGTGGCCAGGGTTTCTGACACCAATGAGTGTTCGGGAATGGGCATGTTGGACTCGGGAGCATCACATCCTCTCAGATCACTTCGTCCTGGAGAACAGCTTCCGCAGCAAAAGGTGTTGGTGTCTTTAGCTGTTGGATCTCGGGAGATGTGTATTACCCCAGGTGGGACCCTGGTAACTCCTGAAATGGTAGATCCACTAGTGCCAATCGGCAAGGCGAGCGCCTTGGTTGGTCTCAGAGTTCAGTGGCGTGGTGGCAAGTGCACAGCCTCACATCCTGTTCTGGGGGAACTTCGCGTTCGTGATCTGAATGGGTGCCCTTGTTTGGAAAAGGAGGTGGCGCTTCAGATCATTGATGAAATGGATTGGTGCTCACCAAAGCAAGCTTTGAAGGTGGCACGTATGGTTCAAGGGTGTCCGAATACGGACAACGAGGTGGCTGTAAAAACGTCGTTGCAAAGCGCAGCGCGGACAGCGTCAGCGAATGAGGAGGAGTTCGTCCAGGCATGCTGGAGATTTCTTCGGTGGTATTATGGGGATATACCAGAAAATATGCTGATGGAGCTGTTGCCACGTGGAGATATTGCAGCGTTGCCTTTCAACCGTCATAAAAGGAGACGGCTGGCACGAGCAAAAAGGGTGGTGGTACACCTATTTTCGGGAAAACAAAAATGGCATTTTCCCAGTCGGGATGTGGAGGTACTGGAGCTGGATTTGACAAAAGGTGGTGACCTACATAATTCGAGCGTCTGGAAGTATCTTCTGCATCTGGCGGCTGAAGGAAAGGTGGTTGCTGTGGTGGGAGGACCTCCATGCAGGACAGTGTCAAGGTTGAGAGGTGAAGACGGTGGTCCACCTGTATTACGCCGACGCTGTGGGCCTGAACGGTTGGGGTTAAAAAGTCTTCCTTGGCC
The DNA here is from genome assembly GCA_905221605.1 of Symbiodinium natans. Taxonomy (NCBI): domain Eukaryota; class Dinophyceae; order Suessiales; family Symbiodiniaceae; genus Symbiodinium; species Symbiodinium natans. The sequence goes on from CAJNDS010002305.1 coordinate 255,931, forward strand.
ACATCAAGAATTAGCTCAAAAGGATGGTGTTTTACTTCTGAAGATGCTTTTCCTATATGACGTGGCGGTGCATTCAAGGTGTGGAACTGCTGAAGTCATCAATGGAAGTTCTGTCTTCTTTGGCATGGAAAGCCCTGGGGACCCTGAACTCATAGGGAAAGATTTCTCTCAGAACGGCAAAACGGTCTTGAGTGCTGAGGATCTGGTGGATGGTTCTCAGGAAGGGCTCTCAAGTCCTACCTTCTGGAGTTGGCCAGAGGTGAAAAGCTTTTGTGAGCGTTATGGAATGTACGCTGCACACTTTGATCAAGGAGCGTTGGGACATGCTCTGGTGAAACCTACGACTTTCCTGGTGTCTGATATGGAACTATGGGAATCGTTAGAACAAGTTCGCGTGGTTGTTCCGTGGTCAGCAACATTCGCTTCTACCCTGGAAGAGCGTATGGGACAATCCTCTATATGGGCGCGATGGGCGTTTGGATTGGTTAAAAGAATACGTCACAGGTTGGCACAATGGTTGCATGAGAGCGATGCTGAACGGGAAGCTGCGGTGTTACAAAAAGAAGAACGAGAAGGGACGTTACGGAGGTTGACGACTGAGGAGCGAGCTTTCCGTGACCATTGCCTAAGGGGGCATATTCCCTTCAGACGTGATTGTCAAATCTGTGTGTCTGCTGCTGGAAAAGAGCGTCGCCATTTGAGGCGAAAGCATGGGGATGCTTACACTTTATCATTGGACTTAGCGGGTCCATACAAGTTTTCAAAGGATGCTCACCAGCAGAAGCCACGACACGCTGTTATTGGTGTGTATCAATTTCCAATGTTGGATCCCAATGTGGGTCGCCCTCCAGAAAAGGAGGAAGATGCGGATGAGGTGGAAGATCAGGTGGTAGATGATGGTGCTGGTGTTGGAGAATGGTTAGGCGATGCAGTCGCTAACTTCGAGGAGGAAGACTCTGCACCGGTGGAACCTGCGCCAGTTCCAAGTTGAAAATTGAACTGAAACCACTGACCACTTGTCCGTATGATCAACTTCGTTATGGTGGAGCCGATTGTGGACAAACAGCAAACAACTGTTTTATCGGCAGTTCAAAGAATGATGGTGCGCTTGCAGAGACATGGGTATCCGGTGTTGAGAATCCACTCAGATCGAGCGGGGGAGTTTGTCAATGCACGCTTCCGGTCCTTTTGCGAAACTCGTCTGATATATAGGACCACTGGTGATCCTGGAGTCCCGCAAACAAATGGGCGCGCTGAAGCATGTGTGGGTTTATTCAAACGTGGTGTCAGGTCGCTCTTAAAGGAGGCGCGACTCGGACCGGCGTACTGGGCACTGGCTGCTCGCCATTGGTCAATGTTACGGTGGCAGAAAGCTGAAAGGGAGTTGGGGTTAAATCCTAAGGCATTGCTTCCCTTTGGTGCTCAGATTCAAGTTAAACGTCGTCCGTGGGAGTTGCTGGGTCCGGATGGAACAAAGAAAGGTCGGCAATGGGTCGATCGTACGCAGCCTGCACTTCTTTTGGGTCCATGCGATGACCTACCTGGTGGTTATTGGGTGGAAGCTCAAGGGACTGCAAAAGATCCGGATGAACTGGTGTTATTTCCCTGCACTACGATTTTTTCCAATATAAAGGAACCGCCTGAATTGGAGCTGGAAGGGGTGGTAGAAGAACAGGAGCCTTCTCCTCCAGAGCATCGTCTCAAGGGGAAAAAACCGGCGCTTCGGTTCGCTGATGAGGAAGGTCCTCCTTTACCTCCGCCTCGCGATCCTCCAGTTCGTCATCGGTTAAATGAAAAAAGCCCGGCCTCTTCACTGCGTGGTCATGTGGGCTCCTTGCGCTTGCTTCGCAAGCGGGGGGAGAGTCCGCCTTTAGAAATTTTCGAGGATGACATGCAGGGTCTGGGGGAGCTGGAAGAAAATGCAGATGTCGAGGACAATGTTCCTGGTGATGAGTATTGGCCGACTTGCTGTTCTCCTCATGAAAATGCTTATTTGGTCTGCAAAAGTGAGACTGCTGAGGATGGAACACAGTTGGAAAAGGAAGAGCAAAAAGCCAAGTCAATGTATGAAAGGTCTATGTATGATTACGTGGACTGTGAGGAGCTTTTGGAAGGGATTGTATACCCAAAGAGGGTGAATCGAAGAGGTGGTATCAACAATTGGTGTACAAGTACGCGAGCTCTGGTGTTGGGCCACTATACTCATGGCGGAGTGTGTGGTATCACAAAAGAGACTCATCGAAGACCATGGCTATGTCGTTATTTGGCATCATTCGTGAGGCACCACAATCCTGAAGCCAAATTTTCTGCTCTTCAGATCTCGTGCAATGCTCCGGTGTCATTGCATAGGGATAGTCACAATGAAAAACATTGCTGCAATTATGTGTGTGGCTTTGGTGACTATAAAGATGGTCAGCTGTGGGTTGAGGACGAAAAGGTTTTAGAGGAAGGAGCTGAAGTGGTGGAGCAATCTTATGGGAAGAAAGTCCTACCTGGAAAATTGGTCGATATCCACTGGAACTTCATGTCGTTCTTTCCGAGAAAACTGCATGGTCCTATGCCTTGGAAAGGGAACAGGGTATCCTTGACAGGGTACACACCTGTTTTTATGGAGCGTTTGAGCTACAAGGATAGGTGCTATCTTCTCCAATGCAAGTTTCCTCTTCCGGAACCACAAGCTGAAGAAGGTGAAAAAAGGAAATGGTTAAAAATGACGTTGAAAGAGACCTCGCTGGACGACCTTGCAGAGGAAGTCGACTACGCTGTGTTCGAAGCGCATCAATGGGCTCTAGAGGAGCATTTGAGTATTCGACGCCTAATTGCTGAACAGGAATGTTGCGTTTTGGACGAGTTCCATGGATCGGCCAATGAGTCGAATGGAGAAAAAGGATCAGAGACTAGAGAATGGCTGGTTAAAGCAAAAAGGGCTGAGGAACAGCTCTCGAAGTTTTTGGTCAAAGCAGCTCAAGTTCAGCAAATGGTACAAGAAAATACCGCGCTTGAGGCAGCAGAGGAGGTTGAGTTTCTGCAGACAAAAACAATCCCTACACAAGAAGCCATGCAAGAGCTGGAAAAGTGGAGGGAATCATTGTCGGACGAGGTGACGTCTTTGGTGGAAGAGTTGGAGGTGGTGGAACCAACAACTCAAGAAAAGCTGGACAAATTGGCGGAAGAGCCTAATGCACCGGTGATTGAGTACGTTCCCAGTCTGGTGGTGTTTACCCGGAAGCAAGGGACAGGGAGGCGACGTGCCCGTATCTGTGCATGTGGAAACTTCATTTCGTCAACGGCAGCTACAGAATATGAAGGGCCGAGGTCACTCAGTCGTCACTCGCTGTACGCTCCAGGTTTAGATTCAACTACATTCAGGTGTCAAGTGAGGCACGCAGCATATATGGTGTGGATCATCGCTGGCTTAGACATTTCCAAAGCTTTTCTGACGGCGCCGATGAATAGGGCGCAAAGAGAAGGGCGTTTGGTGGTGGTGCAGCCCCCAAGGGCGGCGGTGAAATTGGGTCTTTGCACAAAAGAGGAGCGGTGGATTGTGAGGAAGGCCTTGTACGGTTTGGCCGAAAGTCCTGCAGCATGGGTGGAGTGGCGAGACCAACGTCTTCAAGGGATGTCTTGGGTGTCAAAGGATGGACAAGCAATGAGCTTTCAGAGGTCCAATGCAGACCCAAGTCTGTTCCTTATTATGGCGCAAGAGAAGCTGGAAGGTACAAGCAAGTTGGTAGGGACAATGGGTCTTTACGTGGATGATTTTTTGATGGCTGGGACTATGACAGTGCTCCGGGAGGCCTTGGAACAGATTAGGAAGGAGTGGAAAACTTCTGAACCCGAGTTCTGTGGTCCAGGCTGCGGTGATGGATTCCTGAAGTTTTTAGGTGTCCAAATCTGGTATCGAAATGGCAGCTTCTTTCTCAACCAGGAGGACTTTGTGAGAGATTTGCTGAACCGACGAGGGTATCAGATCGATGAAACTGGAAAAGGGAGTAACCTGCCAATGGTGAAAGAAACTCCAGGTGAAGAAGAGGAGGTGGATATTCCTTCCTTGCGAGCGGCTCAAGGTGCCGTAGGGGAGTTCCTCTGGGTGGCAATCAAAACTCGACCTGATTTGGCGTTCTGCACGAGCCAGTTGTCTTTGTGGACATCCCGAAGGCCGCGATTTGTGGTTAAAAAGGCTGAGGAGGTTTTCCGATACCTTGCTGCAACTCCAACGTTAGGCTTGACGTTCGGAGCAATCGCAACATGCGAAAAAGAAAGAAATGAGGTGTTGCGTTATGGACGAGGCGTTAAGGTGGTGGAGTCCTACGCGGATGCCAGCTTTGCAGCAGGTGAAAACGAAAAGAGCCACTCAGGAGCGGTGGTGGTGTGGGGTGACTGTCCAGTGATGTGGGCAACACAAAGACAATCAACGGTGGCTTTAAGTACAGCTGAAGCTGAATTACATGCGTCCATAGAGGGAGCAACGATGATTCAGTCGTGCACCCCTATAATTGCCGCTTTGGTTGGAACAGGTGAAGAATCGCTGCAAAAAGTGCTGTATACAGATTCGGTTTCAACGTGCTCGATCATTCAATATCCTGCTGGAAGCTGGAGGACAAGACACCTGAGAATTCGAGCAGCCGGTGTCAGGTCTCTGGTGGACCGTGGTTATATGGTGATAGCGCATCTTCGCGGTGAGTATATGATCGCTGACCTGTTGACCAAATTGATGAGTGGACAGGTGTATGCAAAGCAAAAGGCACTTTGGGGTCTCCGACTGTTGGTACAAGGGACTGACTTGAAAAAAGCCTCGCTTGCAATGGCGGTCATGATGGTGGCTGCATCTCTGCAAGGGATGGCAATTGGTGGCGAAGAAGTGTCCACGGCTGGATTCTTTTGCGCAGAAGAAGGGGTGTGCAAGGTCGCCAACACGTCTACGGTGATGGTTCTGGCTCAAGGTGGTTGTCAACAATTCAGACCTTGTTGCATATTTGGTGGCAGCAATTATACTCTGGGAACTGGCATGGTGCCTCTTTCGACGGCTGTATAAATGGCTGTGGATCAAGAAAGCGGTGGTTATTCCTGCGAGTGCCACTTTGTGTACAACAGTGGGTGGGAACTGTATGCACGCAAGCAGTGACTGTGATGTTCTGCGATATTCACAGCCCAGGGCTAAGACGCTTTGTAAGCATTGCCTCAAGGATGGCTGGGTGGTGAATGCTGAGTTCCTTGGTGAGGAACGGGCCGCTGGAACGTGAATTTTCCAAATACGAGGTGAAGAAATCCTCAATGGTAAAGGATTCAGCCAATGAGCTGAAGGTTCGTCCTGGATGACGTTAAACCATAATGTGCATTTCAAGCAGCTGGCTGCTGCCTAAATGGCGGTTTTTGGCCAAAGATTTGCACCTCCAATGTGTCCTAGGAAATCCTAGGACAGGGGGAGTGCGGAGCTGCAATTGGTATTGTAGAAAGGAGTTGGTATTGGAAGTTAAAGGGTCAATGAACCCGATAATCGTTGGCTCAAGCCATGACCAAAGCGGTCGAAGGTTTCGTAAAAAGTGTGCCCTTGGTTTGGGGTCTTGCTGTTCGGTTGTTGGTTGTTCCAGGGGTATTAAGGGCTTCTGTTGGGGTTGACTGTTTTGTTCCCTGTCCTCCTTCGGTTGCCCCCCGTACCCTAAACCCTAAACCCTAAACCCTAAACCCTAAACCCTAAACCCTAAACCCTAAACCCTAAACCCTAAACCCTAAACCCTAAACCCTAAACCCGAGTCGGATGTCTATCGATCTGCTGATGAAGAGTACCTCAAAGGAGGCAAGTCGGTCCTTCGTCCACACAGCCAAAAACGGGACCCGCACCTGAAGCCCTAAGAACCCACTTCGGTTCGACAAACTTGACACGTGCGAGCAGAACCTTCTCAGCTTCAGCATTCGACACGTGGTTCTTCAAGCCAACACCAAACCACGCACAGGTTTCTCAGAAACGCCAAGACCCCGACGTTCAGAGCATTGGAATGACTTGCGCTTGTTGGTGGCACCATATCAATGATTCATAGCAGCCTCTTCATTGGACTGCCTCCCCCTGCACGCAAGAACAAATAATCGAGATGACCGCGTCAAACTTGAAACGCCTGTGAACACTAAAACAAACCGTCAAGCTCATGCAACGAACACGCAGTTTGCGTGAAGCGCACACGGGTGTACACCAATAGTCGCCAGCACAACTCCTCACCCCATGCGAAATGTGTGTACCGAAACGGGAAGCGTCTGAGTCATGCCCCGGGGCGAGGGACGGAGTACTGCGTCCTTTAAAAGCCGGGTCTAGGGTTTAGGGTTTAAGGGTTAAGGGTTTAGGGTTTAGGGCTTAGGGTTCAGGGTTAAATGGTTTGAAGTGTCACCCTTGAATGTCAAGGATCTCATACCTGGCGATGGTGACAGCCACATGCCGTGCCACTTGGGGTCAGTTATTAAGCACGGATGCGGTCTCTGGAAAGTTGGAGCCTTTTCCGGGGGATGCCCGTAATACACGAAAGACATTGCGGTCGTCGGATGTCGTTTTGCTTTGCTTTTGATAGCGTTTGGCCCTTAGGCTGCAAAAGCTTGCAAAAGCCACAAAGATCCACAGAAGAAAGCCAGTAAGCCTGCGCGGACATCCATAGTTTTGGGAATCGACAGCCGGGGCTTTCTTGCAAGGATGAATTGGGGGGGTTCTTGGCTTCAGGCTTTAGGGTTTTGCGGTCTTGGACGGCCCACAGGTGCTCCATATTCGGAACAGCATTGGAAAATGCTTTGAATGGTGTCCATGATTGTTGGGTTGGGAGACTTCAGTTGAGGTCATCGTATCCCAACCCAAGCAAGTGCACTGGTAAGGCAGAGCACGATTCTCGGTACGGCGTCGCCCACCAAATCCGAATCTCCGCCTGCACGGATTCCGGCACTTGGGTTTCAGTTCAGGGTTTCAAGTTAAATTCCATGCTGTGGGGTACCATTGACCCCGTCTTCTGAATTAATACCCCCTGTTCACTGTTCAGGGTTTGGGTTTTAGGGTTGAGGGTTTAGGGTTCAGGGTTTGGGGTTTAGGGTTTAGGGTTTCAGGAAGGCCCCAAACTCACAAGCCTGGGCGGTGTTGGGGTCAAGGGGCCTTAGGCTGGAGCGTCTCGGAACTGATGGCTTGAGGCTTTAGAGTCTTGAGTCTCGAGGTTTACAGGACACTCGTTTGTTTTTTGGAGGGGGGGGGAACTGCAGTTTAGCCAAGAAGTTCTCCAGCCTTCACGCAGGACGTCCTCACTGTTGTAGCCCTTGACGCCAGAGCTGCTACATAAAATGGTTTAGGGATTGGCGGTGTGGCTTTCCAGTTTGAGTTGGGGTGCGGGGCTTGGACTTCACGTGGAGTCCTGCTGTGTTGGTTGAAGGGGATACTTTGGGATGTTCCCCCTTATACTAACAGTCCTTAATTGGGATGGTGATAGGGGCTCCTAGAATCCCTATTGAGGACTGTTAGTATAAGGGGGAACATCCCAAGGGATACCCAAGGCTGGTAGCCAATCAGCAGCCCAGCCCCGCATCCTCGAGCCAAATGCAGAACCAAAGCATAGTCCGAGCACTTGAGCCCACAGATCGGCATTAAGGCATGCGGGTTGGGTTGGTCCCCCTCATACTAACAGCTCCGTAATCGGAATAACAATAGGGGGTACTATGATCCCCATGAGGGACTGTTAGTATAGGGGGGAACATCCCAGCATGTGGGGCCAGAAGGTTTTTTTTTCGGTGTCCAGGCCCTTTGTCCCGAACAGATTCTGCGGTATCGTCCTAAAACCCTAAGCCCTAAACCCTAAACAATGTAGGGTTTAGGGTTTAGGGTATAGGGTTTAGGGTTTAGGGTTTAGGGTTTAGGGCCCAGGGGGTCCTTCAGGTTACGTTCTCGGCCAATGCAGTCGGGAGTGGGTTGACCTGGACGTCGATCGAGGTCACCTCTGGTTCCGGCTCCCTGGCTTCGCTACGTCGCTACCGGCTCGAGTAGAAAACTTACTTCTCCAACAGCTGAACTTGAAACTTTTTTGGGTCCCTTATTTAGTAGGAATCATAAAGTTTAACCTTTTTTTTCCTTGGTTGTAAGAAAATGGTCTAGCGTGAGAATACGCTCTGTTTGGGGTGGCTTTGCCCCGAGAAGCCCTGAGCCTTGCGAGCTGGAACCTGGGTTGATTTCTTCAGGCATATGGGAGATCTGGAGTGTTCCGGGATTGCCATGGGTTAAGCCAGCGTTAGAGTTGTCAGTAGAATCGAGAGGTGCTTTCTATCTTGAGCTCAGGGTGTGCATGTGTGGCTTCGGGTGGAAACATCATAAGCACGACAGCCGTGAATGCCAAGTCGTATCGCATCGATGTCATTCCTATCGCTATTGAGCTCGAGCAAGGTCTGCGCAAACAGTAGTTTTGTGCAAAGTTCACCTGCCCCATCAGGGCCGAGCCCCGCCACTGTGTGGAGTTCAAGCTGCAGGACCACAGCCTCTGGTGTCCGGGGCCTACAGGGTTTAGGGTTTAGGGTTTCGGGTTTCGGGTTTAGCGTTTAGGGTTTCGGGTTTAGGGTTTAGGGTTTAGGCACGCCAGAAGGGGCGCCGGGGTGCTTGGGTTTAACTTTTCGTTTAGACTCGGCGCCACCTACATCTAACGCCGGGCCCTGGCTCTTTGAAGCCCTTTTTGCATAAGTTGCCTTGGCGTGCACCTCTGTCCGCTTCTGTCCAGCTGGTAATATTTCCTTCAACTTACCCCCCCCCCCGTTTACAGCTTTTCTGCTCTCTTTTCGGGCCCACGGTTTCCTTGCTGCACAACTCGGATGCTTTGCCACAGCCGCCTTCCGCGCTACGCCTGGGGGCAGTTCCAGAGCGTGCCGGCAATCTCACAACATCAGCCAGCGTCGTAAGAATGGAGCCTTCCCCCTTTGAGTCGTCTGATCTTCCTTGTTGCATGTGCTTGGCAGCTGACTTTGTGAAAGGATCAGCCGATGCAACCCCTTCAATTAGAGGTGTTTAGCACAAAGAGGTCAGGTTGATTCCACGGGATGGTGATTTGACGTGTACATGTATTTCGGGTTTGGACCCCTTCTCGAATGTGGATCATGGATAGTTTGCCGACTTCATCGTGGCCGAGCGTGGATAGAATGATGATCCCATGTTCGATCGCAGCTGTAAGCTGCTCAAGAAGGGCCCTTCTTAGTACTGTAGCAGCCTGTATTGTACAGTTTTCGCCCCCGTGGATAGTGTTCCTGTACGTCGTGGACCTGATTGGCCAACTCGCATCCGGAGGAAAGAGGAGCCAAAAGGGTCGGGCGTTGACGAGGAATAGATCCTTTTCCCTAACCTCGGGATAGTTATCTGTTCTCTTTACAACTCATAGCCGGAGGCCGGAGGATACTGAGGGCAGGTGGCTGTTCAGGTGAATATCGGGATAGGTGTACAACACGCAGCCGGACGGCTAGTGGATACATCTAGAGCGATAGGTTACCACCCCCTGGAGATAGCAACTCTGGGGATCCTTCCGATAGTTAACGTCGGGAGTGGCTCGGAACGATTGGCTAGCTACCTTGAGTTCCCCGTTGACAGGGATACTGTTACTTCTGGTGCAACATTACAACCTACAACTGTAAATATACAACTTCTTTCTCCTCGTGTGGCCTGAGCTAGTTACTGGAACGGGTTGCGCAAGTTTTCATTGGTTTGGACACTTCGCACAGGTTAAGAGCCTTGTTGCTTGGCCTGGACGAGCTGTTCGAGAAGTTTTCTTGGTATAGCGAAGAGGTACCACTTGCATAGCGAAGTTTTCCGCATTTGTCACTTGTGTTCGTTGACTGCAGCAATGTCCACACGTGATAGCATTGGGAGCAGTGAGTCTAGCGATAGTGATGTGTTGGGAGTAGGGAATAGATTTCTCGAGGACCAGGTCACTGCGGTCAATCAGGACGTGGCGGCTACCGATAGTCATGTGAGAAGCATAGCCGACGCCGAGAACGTGAACTTCATCGACGACGGACGGAATAGTGGAAGGACGGGAATGGAGATGGATAGCAGTGATAATAGAGATCGCCTCGGCCTCAGTTTCTCAGGACCGCTTACTGTAGACATCAGGTCGAGTGCTGCGAATAATATATTAGTGTCAGGACCACCCCCAGGACTGACGGATAGAAACTTGGAGATCGTGGCGGCGATGGATAGTGTGGGGAGGTCGGGAGGACTGGGCTATGCCGGAATAGCGGACACGTCGGGCACTCAGGGGAGGGACGCAGACGAAGGATTGCAGGAGTTGCTCGCAATCCCGTCGATAGCAGATAGAGGGGATGCCGTAATGCAGCTCAGCATGCTTGCAAGCCGTCCTGTAGTGTTTGATCCAGTTATGGGAGCTACAGATTTAAATGAGTATAGGGCCGGAAGAGGTGAGATAGAAGCGGGAAACGCTAGGACTCCGACGCTTGCTATCGAGGATCTGGCTGGAATAGATGAAAGGATGGAAGAGGGACCGTTCGTCATCCCCTCCGAGCCTGTGTCCCACGGGACGAATTACGAGTCAACGGGAGGTGCCAAGGGAATCACTGGTTCCGGGTTAGAAATGGCGATCGAGGACAGAGTGGATAGTCTTGCAGTGTCATCATCGTCAGATCATGATAGGACGATCAGGAGGAATGATGATGGAATAGATGCGATGATGCTCAGTGGCGAGCTCGGTGCGGAGGGCGATCGAACGAGAAGTGCGGATAGCGGACATTGGATGAGCAGAGGGAATGGAGATGATCTCGTTCCAGGAGTGTATTCGAATAGTGCGACCATGATTGGGAATGTCGGTGCCGATCCTACGGACCTGGAGTTGATAGCTAAGGGATCGTCAGCGGTAGCGCAGAACGTGGTCAGTGGGAGCGATGATAGAGCACTGTCTGTATTTTCATCTACAGGTCTCTCGGAGGCATCGCCAGGCGGGAACGTCGAAGCGTTGAAGGATGTGAGGATGGGTCAGACTACGACGATCGGAATAGAGTGGGGATCCCATGGAATCCGGAGTACGCTCGAGGAAACGGGGGTCATCACTGACATGGACTTTGCGAAGTTCTTCACAGATCAGGGGCCAGGAGAGTCTGGATCAACGCCCATGACGATGCAATCGGATTCGCAGGAACGGTGGAATGCTGGGATATATGGTGCCGAGATCGCAGGGGTAGAGAAAGACAGGTCACGAAAGATGTCGATGGGGTCGGATAGTGGGCACTCAGGTGGTCGATCTACATCATTGAAGAGGGATAGCCCGGGTGGATCGGAAAATGGAGTTGGTACCACCAGCAAGATAGGCAAGATGGATGAGGGACTGCGTAAGCAACGAGTGGAGCAGGCCGTTAAGGAGATGAACCAGATAGCCGAGAGCGTCCCCGCAGCGAAGAAGTCGAAGTCGACAGAAATTGGGGGACCGATCCATCAGGCAGGAATGATCACCCCGGATCAGGGTAGCGAAGGATGGGGCAATCGATCCCCGGCTCCACGATCTCCTGGGATAGGTGGGCAGTACGAGCATTTCGGGATCGATACTCCACCTGAAGGACGAGGCAGGAACGACGAGATGAGGGCAACATCATCCCCACCCAGGCGGGCAAAGATGAGAGCTCCTGCTGATCCGGACAAATCGTCGTTGGGAGAGATAGATGGCAGGATAGATGACTTGCAGACGGTGGTTGTGGACACGCAGACCGACGTAGCCAAGCTTAAGGTGGCAAGCGAATGTGCAAGTGCAATTGCTAATAGCTCAGCGGAAAAGGCGGACGTCGTGAGCAAGAGATTGGTGGAATGCGAAGAGGAGGTGAAGCACTGGAAAGGTTGGATAGAATCGCAGCAGATAGATACCAAGACAACACTGTCGCAGGAGCTGAAAGAGATGAGTCGGATCATGGACGGGAGCGTCAGCGAGGATAGGATGGATGATGCAATGGCTCCGCAACTGACCGAGGGAGCAATGCAGCTCGCACGGAGAATGAGACGGCAGGTCGAAAACGTGAAGGTGCTCAAGACATCTGTTACGACTAGATTGAAGGGAGTGGAGGAGCGATTGTCCACAGCGGAGCATTCAGCAGACATAGCCAAACAGAGTACCGGGACGAAGATCACCACGTTAGAAACAGGATTGAATGAGGTGAGACGTGGCATAGGCGTAGTCTTCTCGAGTATGCAAATGCGACACGAGAATGGAACATGGAAGAACGAGAGACTGGATAAAGTAGAGACGGTTTTGAATAGACAGTGGGACCAGATCAAGATAGCGGGCGAGGAACTAAGGAAGCTGAAGTCCAAGGGGAGCCAGAAAGCCGGAACAGATACGGCATCGTCGTCACATTGCAACAGCCAAGGAAAAGGTTCTGGATGCGGATGCAGAGAACCTGGCGAGGGTCACGGCACGTGCATAGATGGGGCAGTGCGGGGCGAAACCAAGAAGCTGAGTGAAGTGGTTCTGGCACAGAAGGAACACATAATGACCGTCGCGAGAGAGGTGATAAAGAACCGCAAAAGCGTGGCTGAGATTGTGGCGAACATGACAAAGGTTCACAAGAATTGCGAGAATGTCGCTGCAAGGACCGATCGGATGGATGAGAAGAGAAACGGAGAACAGGCCTGGGTAAAGGATACCGTGCGAAAGATGGAAAAGACAATGGAATCAATGTCGAGCCGTATGATAGATGAGCAGAAGAGAGTCACGGGCGAATTTATCCTTGTCAATGCTCGAATTGATGAGAGCGCACGGAACGAAGGGGTAGGCAAGATGCGAGGAAACAGCGCAGAGATAGGAAAGCCACCGACCATATCACGCGGACGAGATAGTCACGGTGGGAGTGGGGGAGCCGACGGAAGAGCCAGGAGCGACAACGCCCGAGGGATAGAGGCTTCGAGGCCGGAGTTGGCAGGTCCTGTGATAGATCGAAGGATTGAGAGTAGATGCATTGTGTTAGAACAGCAGGTGACCAAGATCACTAGTCAATTGCAGGGGTTGACCACTGTGAATGAGCGGATCGTGAGGGAGAACGCTAGCCTGACCAGTGAGATAGAAAGCATGAAGGGGGAGAACAAAGGAGTGACAGAATCGGTAGCGCGCATGATCCGGGATAATAGAGATGAGGTATCTAAAATGAGAGCGGATCTCGATCTTCGTAGTAGAGAAATGATTGAACTCAAAGAGAAGAACGAGCAGTTGGAGGCAACGGTACGAGAGTATGAGCGGAGACTGGAGCAGGTGAAACGAAACGATAGCATTAAAGCAGAGCTGGATAGCATGTGGAATAGAATCGGTGAGATCGCCAAGCAGAGCTCTGAGTACGCTATGCCGGCGCCGGCTGCGGGAGGTGCTTCGAACGCTGGCTCCGCAAGACCAAGTGCCGGTGCCACGCCTGCGCCAAGTTCGTTTGGGGATAGAAGAGAGCATGGAAGAAAGGATAGACAAGGAGATGGAGGTCTGTTGGGGGAAGAGACTAGAATTAGAAGGTGCCCTGTATGTGTTAGACAAGCAGAAATGATGATTGCATGCCATGGCTGCGGAAGAGAAGTGTGTGGTAATTGTTATGAGTACCATGATGACGTGTGCATGCTGTGTTCCACTGATAGAAGGGGATGCGATGCCGGAGGGTATGCAGGGACAGGACTTCCGAGGCCGCAGAGCGGACGAGATCATGAGGGGGATGATGCCAGGTTTAGAAATCCGGTAGGCGGAGGGTATAACAAGTTCAAGGACACCAGAGGGATGGAGAAATGCAACGAGATATCGATAGCGAAGGAGCCATCATCCGGGGAAGTAGGACTGTGGCTGGGCGATGTTGCACACACTGCGAAGGCTGCGTATCTGTATGACGGGGACTATGCATACACGCAGGTATTGAGGGTACGCGAAAGGAGCGAAGCGATGATAGACATGGAACTCAAGTATCCTGCGTTGGAGAACCAGCTTTTTAGCGGATTAAAGAGAGCAATAAAGTCAGAGTCATTGTCGGCGAAGGTGAAGATGGAGATGTACAAGACTCAGCAAGTGGGGGATGGAAAGCCGATGACGGCCATGAGATTGCTTACGCTGATAGTAAAGCATGTTGAGATCCCGATTGCAAAAGAGAGTCAGGTGCTGTACGATGGCCTGAGTAGCACGAAGGTGATGAGTTTCCCGGGGAAGCCCGAAGAGGAGGCACTGGAGGAGTTCATGACTAGATGGGATCTAGCGCACACGAACCTTATAGGACTGAAAGGCAATACCTGGAGCGAGCAACAGCTGGGATGGATGTTGCATTCGAAAGTGCAGAGAGTTCAGGTGCTGAACCACGATATTGAGGCATGGAGACTGCTTCCTGACGAGGCCAAGACTCATACCTGGTTGCGAAAGAGAATCAAGGATAGACTGGAGATGTGGAGAGCGGACAAGAACATTGACGAAGCATCAATGCGGGTGAGTCGACAGGCATTCACGAGTGGGTACGCTGCGATGCCGGCTCAGCAGGGATCATATAGAGCACCGGTGAATAGAGGAAGCGCATACGCCGATGATAGACCGAGGAGTTCATCGCCCGCAGGGGGAAATAGCTACGGAAGAGGGATATCTGTGGGAAGAGGCAGGGACGGACTTTCGCAGGCGGGGAGAGCCGATGACCCGAAGAATAGATATGGATCCAAGTCGCCGTTTGGAAAAAGAGGGGTCTGCTACCCCTATACGCGTGGAACTTGCCCGATGACTGCGGCGGACTGCAAGCATTCGCACGATATTTATCTGTATAGTCAGGCGGAAGAGGTCCTCAAGAAGGCGGGATACTGCTTTGAGCATTTTCGGTACGGCAGCTGCAGAAACGATAAGTGTAAAATGCTCCATGAGGCCATCCCGAATAGCATTAGGGAGGCTTTTGAAACGGTAGAGATAGAGCAGAAGGAGACGAGGCCGTCGAGCCCACATGCTGATGGTGAAGGGCCAAGTTTTCGCTAGGGGCGGGCCGAAACCCACAGGCCAGCGAGGATAGCCAGGTATATGTGGCCATGCCTGTGGTACGACAAGGGGATGATGGCGCCGAAGGCACGCATAAGGGAATACTGGTGACAACGACAGGCAGGGAGCGAGTGAAGAAGGGTAATAGGCGAGTCAAGGGGTTGGGCTCCGAAGAGACGGGGATAGCAGGACTGGATATATGCTATTGGAAAGGACACACAGCTGATAAGATGGTACGAAAATGCAAAAATGTACACAAGAAGGGGTATGTACATGATGTGAAACGATATCCCGTGATTGAAGAGGCAAAGGCAAGGCTACGAGGAATATCCCTAGCCGAAGAGGTCGTGCTGGACATACTTGCCGGGGAGCAAGGCGAGGAAGGTAGGGATGCATCAAGACTGGCTGATAGGATAGTGGAGGAATGCAGGAGAATAGGTATAGTCGACGAGAGATTCCGCGTGGATAGTCGAGAGGTTAGTCAACCGGCGGCATCTGCACAACATTGCTTGCCCCCGGTAATGAGACGATGGATGATAGACTCGGGGTGCGCTATGGATCTAATAGCAGAAGCAGACCTCACCCAGGATGAAAAAGATATGGCCATTGAGGCGAAGAAGGTGAGGTTCAACACTGCCAACGGCAACACCACGTCAAAGCAAGAGATATGCATGGATATACAGGGGATGCCTGAGACGATGAGGATTAGAATGCTCGAGAGTACTCCCGCTGTTCTATCAATGGGGAGGAGATGTATGAAAATGGGATATTCATTTCATTGGCTGGCGGGTGCAAACCCCGTGTTCGTCAAGCCTGATTCGAGCTTGATAGTGCTAAAAGTCATCGGGGATATCCCATACATGGTGGATAGAATGTCAACGGTTGTTAACGAAAGTGAGCGTAATGACTATCACATCTATCCTGCTATGCCAGCGCCTCTTGCGATTGAACTGCCCGTGCGAGGAAATTCCAGTCCGAGGAGACTTGAAGAGAAACAGGATGAATGTAGCCCCAAAAGCGTGGACTCGGACACGGATAGGGACACTGAGGAGGAACCGATAGGAAAGGCCACCAACGACGACGGGAGGCTACTAGACAAGTGGATGTTAACGGGTAATAAAGCGGTGTGTTTCCATAACAAACCAAGAACGAAGACTTGCGATCCATGGTTTGAAACACTGAAATTCCCAGAGATACATGCACTTGTGCCGCGATTCGCCGAGAGATGTAGATCCAAACGTGTGTACAAAGATGGCAAAACCGTGGCGGAATGGATAGACTGGGTGGACAAGTACAATGAGGGAGAGAATAGAGACGCGGAAGAGGACTTATGGACAGGCAAGACCATGTTCAAGATAGAAGGGCTCACATTCGAAGGAGCGGATGCAGGAGAAGCGGTGCAGAGCGATAGCGCGAAGGTGAGAAAACATATCTTGAATAGAATGGCTGCGGATGAAGACGCGGGGCTAGATGACCTGACGATGATGCTGGACAAGAATATCGGTACCGGTGGGGAGGCAGAGACGCTAGTCGAGATAGCAAGGTGTTTATGGCCACTTGCTCCTCAAGAGGTACTTGACGGCGGAAAGGCACATAAGCCCCAGGGGGAAACGAGACCTGAAATCATGGAGATAAGGAAAGCGATTGAAGGGAGCAGAAGGGTTATTGTGCACATTTGTTGTGGAAAGTCAAGGGGAAAGTTTGATGACATCGCAAGCGAACTGGGAATGAGCGTGATAGATATCGATATGGAGGAGAACGTGCTGCGATCTGATACATGGTGGTGGCTAGTGAAGCTGGCCACGACCAATTTGGTTTTTTGCTGGCTAGCCGGACCGCCTTGCAGAACGAGGTCAGTGATGAGATACAGAAGGCCTGGTCCAATTCCGCTTAGGTCGAGGAACGGACCGGAGAGGTGGGGATACTCATTTATCAGTTGGGCACAGAAGCAGGAATGCCGGGACGACGATATCATCATACTGCGCGTGTGCATGCTTGTGGTGATAGGAAAGGCACGTCACCGACGATTGAGAGCCCCAACGATGTGTCTCATTGAGCAGCCCCAGGATCCCGAGACGTATTGGGATGATACGCCAGAAGGGGGATACGCATCATTGTGGGCGACAGAAGAATGGGATAGGACGAGTGCCATCCTAGGAACGAAGCTGTTCAGTTTTGATCAGGGACCGATGGGACACTCTAGGAAAAAGCCGACAACGATAGCGACTGACGCAGAGTTGATAGGATGGGCGGTCAATCTTAGAGGACCAGGGACTGGAGCGACGAATGATAGCAGTGATAGAAGCAAGGGCGAGATGAGCGAATCGCAGAATTGGGCGGAGTGGGCACCGGGATTAGTGCGAGCCATTAAGGAGACTATGCGTAAGCACCACCGAGTATCATCAGTGGCCGAAAAGGGGATAGACGAGAGGGATAGGGAGACAACGATAGAACAAGATGATAGTGATGGTCGACTGAGAACGACGTTCTACTGCGCCGCGTGTAAGGCTGATTCATCCGGGGTATGCGGGTTTTGTGAAAGAGCTTTAAGTCCTGAGCAGATTGACGCGGGACAAAGCGCACGCAATATGACGGATGCGGAGTTTCAGCTCGTCCGCGGAATGAAGAAGAATACGGATGATGACCTAAGGATCGCGGAGCAAGTCGTCGCTGTACCCGGCGAAGAAGAAGGCACCGAAAACGAAGGCGAATTGGATGTTGATATAGATTTGCCCGGAATAGCCGACGAAGAACAGGCCAGAAGAGGAGTGGGAGAGCCTCAGAAGGATGATAGCGCCGGTGGCATGGGAGAGGTGGAACAAACAGAGGCAGAAGTCGGACCTGCAGATCAAGTTCGAGTTGCGGATAGACTTGGCGAAGGGATAGGGTCGAGCAAAGCTGTGAGCATTCGGAGAGCAAGATACTCACCGGAGTATGCAAAATCGGCGGAACATTTGCTCACGCATCTCCCAAAGAACATGCACTGCGTTGCCTGTCGACAAGGCAAAGCAATAAACGTTCCCTTCAACAGGGGCGAAGGCATCACCGACAAGGGTGCCGAGAAGTTCGGGGAGAGGGTCACTGCTGACACGATAGTTCTTCGCAGCCACAAAGACAAGGGAATCCGCGGAGAAAATAATGCAATCGTGATGTTCGACTTCAAGACACAATGGATACACTGCACGCCCGTAAAGTCCAGGGGAACGGATGAGTTTGTGCGAGCTATCAATGAGTTCCGAGGCCCAGATATGGTAGTGCATTTATACGCAGACGGAGCCGGTGAATTCTCAAAAGCCTGCGACGTCATAGGAACTTGCAGGGCGACTTCTACACCCGGATTACCCCGAACGAATAGCATAGCGGAGCTCAAGGTCAAAGAAGTAATCTACGGTGGCAGAGTATTGCTGAGACAAGCAGGACTAGAACCGAAGTGGTGGCCGTACGCTGTGCAGACGTTCTGCTTCCATAGGAACGTACAACAAGTGGACGGGGTAAGCCCGTACGGGAAAAGACATGGCAACGAGCAAGACAAAGTGAAACTGATTCCTTTCGGGGCACTTGTTAACTACCTCCCCATTGCCGAAAAGCCTAGAAAAGCTGGCAAAGAGGACGCGGCCCTGCTCGAACGGGGGGATCCTGAAAATGACGCTCTTGAGATTCTCGGAGCTGATGAAGATGTTTCGAGCATGGCCTTGCCCTCTGAAACGAAGGAAACCAAAGAACAACGCTCGCAAAGGGAGGAAGAGCTGAGAGAGATCGATAGACGTGCGCTCGATATGGTCATGACGCAGGACTTTGATGTGCAGCATGCAAAGGACATCATCCTGAAGTTCACTTCGATAGAGAAAGGAATAGCAAAGAATTCGCGGAGCATGGCCACCGGTAGAGGGTTCATAGTCCTGGGGCTGTATGCGTACGGAGGAAAGGTTGGCATTACGAATAGTGCCAAAGAATATCCGGGGATAGCCATGGTGTGCTGCGAGCTGATAGCAAAATGTTTCCCAGAAGCTACTTTTACAACGGTGATTGTGTCTGTCGGAACCAGGATGGGGCCTCACAAGGACAAGTTTAACGAGAGCCAGACGTACAACTTTGTTGTGCCGGTAAGCGAGAGGGCGGGTGAAGCTATGATCTGGACAGAAGAGGAACAGTGTGAGAATGAGAGTGGCGACGCCGCCGGGATAAAGAAAGAGGTGCTTCCGGGAAAATGGATATGGGGAAGGACTCGGAAGGTTGATAGTGGGCTAAAGTTCAATCCAAGAGTTTGGCATGCTACCGAAGATGCCTTGGCGCCGGAGGATAGAGTGATAGCGGTGGGATATACCCTGGCAGCGGGTAAAAAGGCATCTGTGGAAGACAAGTGGAAGTTGATGAGGCTGGGCTTCAGATTGGATGAGCACTTTGCGACATTAGCGGATGGCTTATGCCAGGCGGCGTGTGCAGACAACGGTGGGGATGGGGAAGAATATGTAGATCACGACGCCGAGGAAGAGCAAGCGTATGCCATGGCATCCAAGGCAAAGTTCGACACTCCGACATCACCCGGATTGTTCCTAGGTTACGCGCTCCAACCAGGGGGTGTTCCGAGCGGAGACTATATAGTGGTTGAGCTGGCGCACCTGTATCACGGATGGACGGTACCGTCGATACACCGCGTGAAGAGGATAGTACTTGACGAGGAGATGCCCAACTACTTCCCGATGCAAGCTGTGGCTGATAGGAAGTCGAGAATCATGACAGCGACTCGAGCTGATGCCCTGGCCAGATTGGAACTGGAGAGAGAGGGGCAGCAAGGAGAGGAGACGGAGGAAATCTTCGCAGAGGAGAGAAGGGTACGAGCCGATGTGATGAGACAAATTAAGTGCGACGATAAGCATCTTCAAAACGGGGATTTCTGGGAACATGATGAGATAGACCATTCGTGGACGCTTCATCACATCTTACCCCGAAAGGAGCTGTGTACCCCAGGCGAGGAGGTCAAAGGTACAGGTGGCCCCGGGGATAGAGAGCTGGGTCCAAGGAGGCGAACGTGGATAGTGTACGCCGATGGTACATCGGAGGTACTGGATGAGGATAGAATGAAGGGCAAGAAGAAGATCACCAAGAAATGGACGGGGTGCACTACGTTCTGGGAAAAGGGGGAGCCTGAGGGAGAGATAGAGGATGAAGCCAAGGAGCGGGCGCGGGGAGAGAAGGCGACGGGTATACGGGGGGTGGGTTTAGACTACGAACAGGACATGCCCAGGATAGAACGGCCGTACGCGAGATCTCACAAACCCAACTCCATTTCGTCAGCAGAGTGGAATAGGATGAGTCCGGGACAGCGACTGCGCTATATAGAGGGAGACAAAGAGAGGATCATCAGAGGAGAGAGGCCTCCCTCTGCCGCTCGAGGGCAAGAGGGAATAGGACCGCGTCCCGCAGAAATTGGAGTTCGTGAATGGATGGAGAAAATCACCGACCATGGACAGGACTTCTCACCGCAGGAATACCGATGGGATTCTCCATCGGGAATGCCTGAGGGTGGCCGAGTGTGGGCAGTAAGAAACAATCGCGCCACATCCTACCGATTCTATGGCGGAAGGGACAAAAGACGGCTCGAGCTCTGGTGGAGGGTCACTCGGAGCGCCAATACTGGGGAGGTCTTAGAATCCATTGAATATGACTCATGCATACAGGCGGAGATGATGCGCAATAGAGGGAGATACCGATTCGTTGTGCCCAGGGACATCATCACGGAGTTCTGGTACATCCCCGACGGAGGAGAAGACCGACGAATCAGGGATAGAGGAGGACCAGCAGAACCTGCCGCACCGGCATCCAGGATGGGAGATACTGAGGAGGTTGCGAAAACCATCAATCAATTGTACAGCACAGCTGGAATAGCGCGAACGCCGTCCGACAACATCATTGGGGAAATAATGAGGGAGTTGGGCGAACAGCCTAAAGTGCAGGTCATGGGGGTCGGAATAGAAGAAATAGGGGACAACGGAGGTGAGAACGTGTCTTGGATATCGGGGGAAGGATGTGTGATAGGAGAGGATGTGACGGATGTGGTCATCGCTATCGATGCGTCTAGCGAAGGCATGAGTATAGAAGTTGATCGAAAGACATCCGGTTGGAGACGTGAGGAAGGTCTAGATAGTACGCGAGAGGCTCGAGATAGAGTGTTTGGTAATATAGAAAAGGTTATCACCGACGCCAACAGCAGAGGAATAGTGGCTACGACCATCTGGATAGGCGGCAAAAGTCGATTGGCCGACGAGACCATTGTTCGAATGGCGCTTGCCTGGGACATGTGGATAGTACGGAGTGATGGATGCATGCTGGGTATGAATGACGGGGTGGACGCGTCGTGTTACATAGGAATGATCACTCCATGTATGATGAACGCGATCGCGGCGGACATGCTAGCATGCGATCATATGCCAAGGGATCATGAGTTAATGTCGCACATGGTGAGGACATCGGACACGAAAATGGACGTGCAACGAGAGCAGGAGCGTAAGGCGATACGCGAAATGATAAAGGTGATAGAGGACGTGGTAAGCATCTGCGGCGAGGAAGAGGGTGATTCGGTGTCGATGGCATGTGAAGAACACGAGGGAGAATATCTCGGATATAGTAGTGGTATGGTGACACTGGACGTGGACTCCTTGGCACAGCTGGAAAAGGGAACGATTAGAGGTGACGAGACCGGGGGATCACTAGAGAAGCTGCTGAAGATAGCCAAGAGGAGAATGAACGGAGGAAACTCGTATTGGGTGATAGACATGGAGGGAGACGACGAGCACGTCGACGATGCTACGGATCGAGAAGATCAGACGCTGGTAAGGAACTATGCTGCTGCGGCTGCCGAGGATGGGGCACCGTACATCAGTCGTGAGGAGCCCAGATGGAAAAGATGCATAGTTATGAATAATCCAGGCCGAGAGGCAATGGGGGAGGTCTTCGGACCCCGGGCGAAACACATACAGGACCTGCGCGTGATCCTGGTCGACGGCGACGACATAGGCAAGGTTAAGATGATGAAGCCAAACAGTCGCCGCACCAGACATAGCACCGGAGGGGCCGCGGTAGCTTACCCTGGAGAAGAGCTCGAGGTGGGAGACATGAACTGCAACGGATGGATAGTAGTGCTGGCCGGGGAGAGGGAGAGCAGCGACACAGATCGACGCCACGACCAAGATAGAGAGGAAAGCTCCGGGTTCGACGACCAGAGTGATGTGTTTGATTCAGAAGGGTGGACGCTGTCGGACTTGGAAGAGGAACGGGAACCTGTGGATGAGGCATTCTTCAGGGCCGGGCACGCTGAAACCATCAACCTCGAGACTATGGAAAAGGGCGAATGCGACATAGTCATGTGGGAGGCAGAGAGGAATGCACTGGTCCTCGAACTAAAGGACGACATCCATGTTCCGTTGATAGGATACACCTGGGTTCGTACTGGGATAGCATATCCGGAAGATCCTGGCACAAGTGTGAGAGTGTCTGCGCTTGGACAACTTGTGGCGGAAACTATGTGCGACGTCATAGGATACGAGGTATCACCTGAGCGAGAAATCCTGGTGGCTATACAGAATAGGAATAGCTTTCCCATTACGTTTGGAGGAAGAGGGGGGCCAATCATGAGAATGGAGTTCGCTAAGGGAGTATGTCTGCGACCGAGGATGCGCGGGTGCATGATGCCTGAGAACGTGAAGGAAGTGAGACATCGTAGGGCACATCGGGAGAGCAAGAAAGCAATCTGGGCAAGAGAGGCCCGTGCGAGGGAAAGAGACAGGGATAGTGCGGGTCATGGACTGAGAGCAGGGAGGAATAGAGATGAGGATAGGCGGCGAATCGGCGTCAAGCATGTCTCGGATAGGGCATACAGATGCCGAGAATGTCGACGACTGCTGGAGGGAAAAGCCAAGGTACCTAGTTTAATCCTCACGTCGATGACGCTATGCTTCGCATGCTTCATGAACAAGCATACTACGCCCGTTGATAATTTGATCCGGCAGGGTTATCAAACTGAGGACGAGGAGTATGGAGATGGAATAGTCGCAGTCCCTGCTATACAGGTGGATGCAGATCAAGAGGATAGCTGGGAAGAGGTTGCGGAAAATGAAGTGTGTGATAGCATCGACGAGACAGTAGGAGAACTTGAGCCACTGATGGCCACAATCATAGAGGACGAAGAGGAAGACATCGAGGAAGTGTTCGGACTTGTCGCTAGACCCGTGACGAAAGCTGAGAGGGCGATCAACCCCAAGGCTCGGGCCGCGCTTGATAAGGAATGGAAAAAGCTGATGGATCAAGTGGTCTGGATAATGGAGGAGGTGCGTTCATGGAAGGACGTTCAGCGGGAGGCAATGGATAGAGGGGAAATAGCTCATGTAGGTCGTATCTTCGACATTTGTGTAGAAAAGAACTGGGAGCTTGCTGAAGACGATCCTCTTAGGAAGTATAAGGGGAGAGTTGTGTTCGAGGGATGTCATGTCAAAGACCAGGAGGGAAAGTGGGCCATCTTTCAGGAAATCACATCATGCCCTGCGACACTTGAGGCAGGCAAGATGGCGGATGCCTATGGGATGCTGCCAGGACACGACATCGAGATGTCGGACGGTGAGTCGGCATACACGCAGGCGCTGTTGGGGGGGCCTAAAACATGGATACGGATCCCGAGGGATAGGTGGCCAGATGAATGGGAGGGCATAGACGACCCCGTGGTGCCACTGAGACTAGCTTTATACGGGCATCCGGATGCCGGGGGGTTCTGGGAAAAGCACTGCGAAAAGGCTGTGACTGAGGTCGGCTTCGAATTCCTCTCAGATTGGCCTAGTGTGTTTTTCCATAAGGAGCTGAAGCTGATGCTGGTGATCTACGTCGACGACTTCAAGCTTGCGGGGCCCAAAGAGAACTTAGCGATAGGATGGGAGAAGCTGGCGAAGAGAATCAAGCTCGAAGAGCCACGAAGTATGGGCAGGTACTTGGGATGCTTGCACACGGCTAGCACGATACCTTTTCGGTCGCCGTTTGAGCCGAGACACGAGTGGACGAAGATCATCGAGCCCAAGAAGGAACCGCCTAACTTCGTGGGGAAGGCTGAGGCGAAGGAAGATAGTCCAGATGAAATCAGGATTCTTCGATACGATGTTACCGATTTCATGAAGCAGTGTGTGGATAGATATCAAGAGTTGTGCTCGACGGCATATCCTAAGCCACTGGATAAAGCTAAGACCCCATATCTCGACGAGAGCCGCCCAGAGTTCGACGAGAACCCAGTAGACGACAAGGTGAACGAAATTATGGGGATAGCCAAGTACGAGCTGCCGGATGAGGGGCCGGGAGTGTTGAAAGAGCACGCCCCTGCGGTGCTCATGAAGATCTTGTATGGGGCCAGAGTCGGAAGGTATGACCTTCTGCGACCAGTACAGGTTCTGGCGTCGAGGCTGACGACCTGGACACATCTCTGTGACAAGAGAATGCATAGACTGATCTCATACATCAACGAGACGACCACAACGAGCCTCTACGGATGGGTCGGGGATAGGATAGGAGACATCCGTCTTGTGCTATACTGTGACGCCGATCTTGCCAGCGACAAGAACGACCATAGATCTACGTCGGGGGTATATCTGTGTCTTCAGGGACCGCACACTTTCGTTCCTATAGCTGCTTACTGTAAGAAGCAAACGTCGTGCTCTAAAAGTACCCCTGAAGCTGAGATAGTAGCCCTGCACGATGGCATCACGAAACAAGGAATACCGGGGTTGGCACTATGGGAGATGATGAAGGAGAGTATAGAACCCTTGATAGTGGCAGAGGACAATGAGGCGGCTGTTAGAGTGATTGTATCGGGCAAGAATCCGAACATGAGGTACCTGTCTAGAACACAACGAATAGACATAGCTAGGCTGAACCAGTTCTACGAGGCAATCATGTTCACGTTTGTCAACTGTCCTACTGAGTATCAGGCTGCCAACATGATGACCAAGGCCATCAATGAAGCACGAGAGTGGTTAAGGGATATGTACACTACCGCACATTTCGGTGAAGAGGAGTTCGGGAAATCAACGGGAACCATCTTAGCTATGCCCGCGTGCCGGGGGGTATCCCAAAATCAGCTCGAGTATGAAATCAGGGATAGCGTTGGGATAGCAAAGTCCATAGTGGGAAGATGGATAATTTGGGAAATGGTGTGGGATATCAAACACTCGCCAATTCTGGAGGTCGATGAGGCGATCGTCGGTGAGTGCGAAGGGATAGTTGTGATAGCACCGAAGCGAGTTGACTCGCCGTCTCGACTAGCCCGCGGAGCAGAGCTTAAGCTGGGAAGAAAGGACCAAAGTGCGGCCGATAGCCTAGCTTTACTGGTCGACAGAGTGATTGCTGCGGGCGTTGGGATTGTTCTGATCAATCGCAGTGATGCCGCCATATCCGAGGGAATAGCGAGAATTCTAGCTGCACGTGGAAAACTGGCTCGAATGCGGGGAAAGACGAAGATAGGAGAGCTTCACGACAAAGGAGAGGACGTACAATGCACCATATACATTAGTGAAGAATCAAAGGCTCGGATAGATAATAGCAATTTGGTGAATATTAAAGAACTTTGTAACGCTCTTCAACGACGTCTTGACTAGAGCGAATTTTGTGTGACCTTGAGTTGCATGCCGGTATAAGGACGAAGAGGGCTCTAGCGACCTGCATAGCGTGGAGCCATGGGAGAGATGTTCGGATCGGTGTCGCTGAGTGAGCGGGATAGAGATATCGGAAGCAGTGAAGATCCTGGGACAGCTTCGTCTTCGAGGACAGTAGGGGTACGATGGCAACGCCCAGAGCATCAGACCAGGGATGCAGGAGAAAGGGAACGATGTGATCGAGCACAGGCCATGATAGACTTCCTGGAGAAGGTGTTTTCCGACGCGGATAGGTACCTCAAGGCCGAGACGGAGGATGGAGTGCCAGGGGTGACGACGTACTCGTATCTGCCAGTCGGAGCCAAGGAGAGAGAACAGGCTAGAATACACTGGATGTTGGAGGGAAATCTAGAGATGCAGGAGGTATGGGCTAGACGGGCTATCCCCAGCCCATTCAAGGACGATGCAGACTTCAAGAAATGGATGAGCAGTGGGATAGCTGGTGTGCGAGCGGAAGAGGCCCAGGCCAAGACGGCGAAGAAAGGAGGTAAGCGTTCAGCCGTGGGATACGATGTGGATAGAATGCGAGTACACAAGATTATGTATCTCTGGGAGGTACTACGGTGTACACGACGGAATCCTGAAGCATGGATAAGGGAGAAGATCCCTCTGATAGCTGCGTCTGTGACGGATGCCACGGACTATCTGGAGAGGGTGATAGCGAACTGGGATAGGCCAAGGTCGCATGGAGGGGCGACGAAGCCGCCACCCCAGGCGAGTCCTGATGCCGGGAACATGTCGAAGGAGAAGCTGAACGACTTGATAGGGGTGCGATTGGCCAGAGGGATGGACGTGCCGGGATGTGCCATGCCCACAGCGGGCACGGGAGGAGATGTTGATACGCCATGGGCCCCTAAATTCCTCGGCGCGACTGATGAGACAGAGAAGTCCTTCCAGAAGGGGAGATCATATGAGAGGATGATAGCTGGTGTGGCACCGATAGCCATCTCTGTGGGAGGGGTGTATGACGTCACGAACGGAAGTAAGGACCCGTTCAGGGCTAGCTGGGGAGGGATCAGCAGAAAGACCCTAGATTGGGCGGAGATCCACATGGACGACACAGAGAAGAGCCCGTTCGATGATGCGATCAAAGGCATGATGACGTGGTTGGCCGTGCGACCATTAAAGTATGCAATTCCACCGTCTCAGGTTGCGGAGCGGATAGCGGTCAGCCATAAGTCGAGCGAGGAGAAGCTGAAGATATGGACGGAGGCGCAGCCCAAGATCAAGGTGATAGGCATGGCAGACGAGATTATGGGGGCCTACGAAAGCCAATACTTGAAGAGAGGAAGAGACGTGATGGAGGAATTCCGGAGAAGCGAGGGGGGAGAAAAAGGATACGGAGTTATGGCGAATGCAGCAAATGGGCAGATGAAGGAGTATCTGGATACACTGTCATGGCAAATAGGGGGACCGACGTCAGTTCTACACCTGTTGCACTGGTCCCTGGCCGAAGAAGTGACCACATTTCCGGAGGTCCAGGCAGACGGGGGGGTTAAGGACGTGAAGGAACATTTCACGGATTCGCGATGTATGTGGGTACCCACGAAGGCCGAATACGCCGGAGCAGAAAAGCTGAATCAGGAGATGTCGGTCGGGAATGAGGAGTTCAATGTGCCCGGGTGGATTTTCCACGGAACGTCTCTAGAGGCGTTGTGGTCGATGATAGCATCTGGTGGGATAGATCGAAGCCATCCGCTGGTCACGTGGACGACCGGCGCTCCCAGTGTGCACGACTCTGCGGGATGCTGGTTTGGACGGAGCATCTGTGGTACAGCGTCATACTCTACATGGCATTCGTTAGGGAATGGATGGATAGTAAGAGTACTGGCTGGCTTCAGAAGGATAGGCAAGAATGTCAAGATGGATGTGGGGACAAGGAGATCGTCGGTGCCTGACGGGCAGATCCGACTGGATGTGGATAGAGTGGAGATAGACGGGGTATTGTTCTGCTTTATGAGGGCCACGAAGATCATCGGGCAAGCACTTATCTGTAGGCCGAAGCACCCGGGTTTAGGAGCGAATAGCCATCTCATGAGTGAGATGTCGGCGCTGATGGAGAAGCATCCACAGGGGGTTGAGAGGCTGTATTGGCGCTATCACCTGAAAAAGCGCGCAATCATAGGCCCGGCCCGAGGACCTCTTCCTGAGCGACCTGTGGATTGGAAGATGGAACGTGAGTTCCTGCATCGGGAAGGTGACGAAAATGCCACGAAGGTCGTCGAACAGCCAACTGGCTCAAGAAGTGGTTTGATAGGGCTCATGAGGGGGTGGATAGCGGAGTTGCCTAGCGGTGGGGGCGTGTCTGGGCCTGATCGAGACAAGGATTACTACCCGGTGGATAGTGAATGGGCCAATGTGATACGTTTATTGGAGTATATGGGGATAGAGGCCCCAATGGCCACGGGACACGATAGCGCCGTCGTGAAGATGCCGTGGAGGAGTTTTGTGGGGCCAGCCATTTACAGACGGTGTGTGGAGAGCAGCGGGATAGAGGAGAAAGTCATGGAGGAGGCGAATAAGGCCACGCACCACATGGGCAAAGTTTTGGAAATGGCGGACGTGGGGAGCATAGTGTTGGGAATAGAAAAGGCACCCAGGAAATATGGGTGGAACAGACCGGAGGACGTCGACCAGAGCTGGGCGTTCGAGGCTCAGGCCTGGGCGGCTATCATTGGTATAGGAATGGGCGGAGTTGGAGGGAGATTGATGGAGCCAGCGCTTTCGAGCGAGCTTGAGTCCGCGGTGGAGACCTACGAGTGGATGTTTGACATAGCTACTGCATTCCATGAGCGCAAGGCGGCTGAGCTGGTGACATGGTGGGCGGAGGGAATGAAGCCGCCACTTCAGCTCCGATGTAGTGCGGATCAGAAGACCTACGTGCACATCATCATACCTGAGGGGATAGAGGGCGTCTCGAATAAGAAGAATCCGGCGTCACCAGGGGAAGTCCGAGAGTGGGTAGGATTGCTATTGAAGGCGCATGGTGGCTATGGAAAGGCCGCGGAGAGTATGTCGTTCATTACACACAAACTGACAGGAACGCAGGAGATGACCTACCAGGGTGCGTACAAGAAGGTTCAGGAAGTGTGCAAGGAATGCGTCTCGAAGGGCATGGGAGGGAATCAAGTGACGAACATTATTGTGGTATTGGCCCCAGCTGGAATGGCAGCAGGGAATGCTCGCCGAGCAATAGAAGAGGTGAGACGGTTCGAGGCTACAGACGATGACACTAAAACCAAGGTGGCGAGGGAGACGAGGGAGACGATCAGGAAAGCCAATGCCAATGTGCTCTGGGTAGGGCCCGGAAATTTCGAAGAGAATGGATTCCCCACTAACTACAGAGTCAGGGAGGAGGCCAAGGAGCTGATAAGGGCTGGAGAAGCCATGGATAGACTGATGAAGAAGTCTGGAATCATCACTCTGCCTTGGAACGTTATGCGTACGGCATTTCCTCGAATAGGGGTGGACGCGGGAAGGTTGTACATCGGTGCCGGGCGAACGTTCGGCTTCTGGGCGCAGATCCTGTTCATCTCGATGTTTGGAATGATGTGGCCGACCCCGCGAGACATGGAGTTATATGATAGAGAAACTTCAGCTATTAGGGAGGTGATCGGCGAGGAGAGCAGGGATAGCATTGGAGAGGTTGGAGTCTGGCTCAGACGCTGGATAGAAGTGGCGAAGGCAGACCGGTCACTGAAAACGAAAGTGATTGTGCCAGAGACAAAGATCACGGGAGTCACGGAGAGCCTTAGGACATCGGATAGACAAGGGGTGTATGCGGAGATGGCTGCCAGGATAGATGAGTCGGTGTGGAAGACGATGTGTGGTAAGTCCGAAGCTCACTGTGTGTCAGCCGGAGATAGGGGTTCTTGGCACCGGATGAAAGTGATCATTTACACGGCGGCCGGCTTCCACATGAAGGACCCCGAATACCAAGCTCTAAGGGCTATGGAAGCTATCGGGCAGCTGACGGCGATGGCAGATGACGCAGAGATGATGGAGGACGATGCAGAGTCGGATGGAGAAGAGGATGATGCTATGGGTGAGGATAGACCGGAGAACCAATCTGCTCGAGAGGGAGACGCATCAATGACTGAGGAGTTCAAGGAAGGCAGTGACGAGGGTTTCGCCACCGTGAGGAGTCGGTCAGAACAAAAGAAGGCGAAGAAAGAAAACCGGGAGGCGAATGAAGAGGAAGGAGCTGCTCGAGAGTGCTCAGGAGCTCGCGAACCAACGACAAGAGAAACAAGCAAGAGACGAGAAGAGAAAAAGTGCCGGGGAAAAGGCGGGAGATGGCAGAGATGGCGGAGCACTTAGGGGAACCGCTGGGATAGGTGATCAAGGGGATAGACCGCCGGCTCCACCGGTGCCAACACGAGGTGATACCAAGGGGGCGGTTATGCAGGCTCCCAGATGGAAGGGTGGTGCTGGGACAGGTAGCAACATCAAGACCCTGAGCGACCTCAAGTCCGAGCAGGAACGGTGGGAGTGGTTGCCGACGGGACAGAACTGGATCGAGTGGAATGCGTGGGTACTGGAGAGAGTGGGGGGATATTGAGATTGAGGATGGAAGAAGAGGGATCGCCTGTGATAGAGGCCCCATGGTCGAGGAATACGAGGGCAGGACAGGTGCTAGGGGAGGGGCATGTGATAGAAATGCAGCACTGGATTCGCTGTTATGGAGCCCCACCGATGGCATGGACAACGATAGTGGTACAGGTAATACGCAGGATGATTAGAGCGACGTGCCCGAGGGAGGTTACCGATGAGATCACACCCAAAGAAGTGTACGACATTGTAATGGCGGGAATATATGACTCGCAGGTGCTGTCGGGAACGAGGCCTGGCGCCGAACCGTCATACACCGGGATAGCTTTGGGAACTTTGATGAGAAGCAGGATATTGAACGTTGAGAGCAACGTCGGAGGCATGAGGAAGTGGGTAGAGCAATTCTATCGGGTGTGGATGGGCATGAATGGAATATTGGGGACCGTGCCAGAGTTGAGAGCTGACGGAGGCAGACTAGGCCGGCCTGGACACAAGCCTTCATCGATTTCACCGCCGCCGAGTGAGCCTAGAGTAAAGCCTACATCCAACGACGCGGATGAGATAGAGGTGGAGATGCGGTGGACTATATACAACGTAATGATAGAACCAGAGACACTTTCCCTAGGTTATGAAGAGCTCGAGATGCTGTGGGAGACGAAGTTGTTCGAGGTTGTCCAGAGGGCCGGGGAGCATTTGATAGATCGCGTGATGACGAGGATGGAAGCCGGTACCGGGGGCTATCCGGATAGCATGGACGTTGCGGACATGGTGGAGGAGGTGACAAAGCAAGGATTTGGATCCGAGACGGGGGGCACTACTCCCCTGAATAAAATTGAGTTTTCGAATTATGTGGTGAGAATATGGCTGGCCAAATTCGTCAGGACGATGATTCTTGAAGACATGAAGTTCCCGAGGGAATGGGCCAACACCATGGCATGGTGGATAGCGCAGAACCTGATGCTGGTTAAGCATGAGACTGATATTGTGGAGATGATAGGGAACGACTGCACGCTGTTCGAGGAGATCATCAGTTCGATGAGAAGAATAGAGAGCATGGGCCAAGGCTATCCGGCAGACTATTATCGGTGGATAGAAGAAATCAAGGAGGATGCGCTCAAGGAGGCACTCAAGGGCAGGAGGAGCGCAACAGGGATAAGACCTGAACCGCTCGACTCGGTGGCCGAGGCTGAAGAGCACGGGGTGAACGCGAGGGAAGCAAAGGACGACACAATGCAGATAGATGCGGGGGGGGAGATGAACGAGCCCGAGAGTCCGGAGATGGATAGCAAGATGGAGGGCGTGGAAGCTCATGAGGCGAGGGAGCCAGATAGTGAGAACGAGAGAGGTCAAGGGTTCTCGGAGTTGTTTGGACACGGTGTTGATACGATCGCTGACAGGGAAGAGGATAGTCATGTGACACGACAGAACCCGGAGATTTATAGGCGAGTCGTGGAGGATGTATGGAACCAGAAGCACAACTTCCCATTCCCGTGGTTGGACGAAGCGAGGGCGGAGAGGGATGAGCTCGTGAAAAGGATGACGGACGAGGTGCATGAGCGGGTCACCCGGGAGAACCCGATAGAGGAGAGCAACACGAGAGGGTCGGGAATACATAGTTTCAGCGAGCCGGTCGAGTGGCTTAGAAGGATATGCTGGGGATACCATTGTCATGCGTGCTTTGCTTGGTGGTTGGGATATACGGGGGTAGATAGCAATGGCGAGGCATTTCCGTGCGAAGGTGCTGTGTGCCCGGTCTGCGAAAAGGAGCTGGGACAAGTGGGAAAGTATAGTACCTTGGTAAAGGGCAGGCCACCATCGGTGGTGTTGGCGGCGATTGTGCAGAATTCATATCTACCTGAATACGATCCGAGGAGGATAGTTGCACG
>CAJNDS010002305.1:288109-330609 GCA_905221605.1 Symbiodinium natans
CCCCCCCCCCCCCCCCCCCCCCCCCCAAAAAACCCCCCCCCCCCCCCCCCCCCCAACCCCTACCGTATCGAAGCGGACTCAGCCCACAGCGGCGGTCTCCTTCTGATCTTTCCCTAAACCCTAAACACTAAACCCTAAACCCTAAACCCTAAACCCTAACCCCTAAACCCTAAACCCTAAACCCTAACCCCTAAACCCTAAACCCCATTGCTGAGGCGCAGGTTCAGGCACTCATTTTCCCCGTCATCGTCTCCATCCCCAGGCTTTGCCACCTCCAGCTCCTGCGCACTCTTTCCCAGAGACTCCAAAACCCCTTAATTAAGGAATATCACCTAAATTATAATAGGAACCCTAATATGATTTAATATATATATATATATATGTATATGTATGTATATACATGTTCCTTATTTAAGGGGTTTAATAATCGGAATCCTAATATGATCTAAGGTATATTCCTTAATTAAGGGGTTTTGGAGCTTCCGGGTTCTCTGCACCGTTCTTCACCTTGTCTCTCAAGGCCCCCCCACACGTTGCTTTGCCTGGCTTTGTCTGGCCGGAAGTGATTTCTCATTCCATCTCTCCTCATCTGCGTTGGTTCTGGCGATTCGGGTTCGAGGTTTAGGGTTTACAGAGTGTTTATTGGCTTGGGTTTGGGAGGGTTGACGTTCGCTAGCGATTTGGATTGACGTTCCGGGTTGGGAGTTCAGGTTGTAGGGCTGTAAGGTTACAATTTCAGGGTGTAGGGCCGTAAGCTTCTTTTCTGTTGATTTTGGGGTTTGCTGTCACTGTCCAAGGTTTAGCTTTAGGGTTTTTGCCCGGGGCCGGGATCGAAAATGCAGCCCCTTGAAACCCTCAAGGAATGATACTGGATCATACGCTACACATTGTCATCCCCTTTCACAGGCTGGAGCTTGAAATATGGAAGGAAGCTCAGAATCTGGATGCGTGTGGCAAGTTCTAGGTGTCGAAGGGTTAAGGGCAGAGGCTTCCGAACTTTCAGCTTCTTAAGTGTTACCCCTAAACCCTAAACCCTAAACCCTAAACCCTACAAAGCTAGGACTTGCAGTTGAACGAATATCGCCGCATGCTGAATTTTGAGGAGATGCAGTCGAGTCGATCTCCTTCTGCAACAACCGGAACGTCTCAAACAACGCCAGTATTTAGATACCCTAAACCCCAAACCCCAAACCCTAAACCCCAAACCCCAAACCCCAAAACCCTAAACCCTAAACCCTAAACCCTAAACCCTAAGCCCTAAACCCTAAACCCTAAACCCTGACCCCAATTGCTGTTGAGACTCAAAGGTAGACTGCACCCTCTCAGCACATTGCACAAGTACAAGTACCGGCGGACCGTACAGAAGCTGCCTCTTCTAGGTTTCACCGTTGCGTGTCTTGTGTGTTGCCCCATCCAAGCAAAATCCCCCTCTGCAGCACACATCGGATGCTGAAGACCTTTTTGGTTTCTAAAGGTCGCGATGTGCTGATCTCCAGCCTTGCCTGGTCCACCGGGTTGCTTGGATTTAGAGTCACGCTCGTACATGGGTCTGGAGTCTCAGTTTTCGAGGGGTTGCTGCAAATAGTTTTGGCTTCGCGTTTTTGCTTCGGGGCTTTGGAGGTTAAAGCCCAGGGTTTTCACGAGGGGGGGTCTCTGCCGTCCCACGACCGAAGCTGTCCTCATTTACGCCTCATTTGCGATTCAGAACTGAAGGGGTGTATGGGGTTGAATGGGAGAGCGAGCTGTGGGCTATTGCCTTCGCGACTGGCATCTGTCTGCCCCTGATCGGCCCTCGTTGGACCTGCTTCGTACTGGATTTGGGTTCAGGGCTCAGAGTTTTGGGGCGGACAACCCTAAACCCTAAACCCTAAACCCTAAACCCTAAACCCTAAACCCTAAACCCTAAACCCTAAACCCTAAACCCTAAACCCTAAACCCTAAACCCTAAACCCTAAACCCTAAACCCTAAACCCTAATTCATCGCAAGCGAGATCTTGTTTTTTTAGCTATCAGTGCCTTTGTTCAGCCGCGAGGCCCCTGGAGTCTGAGCGCAGCTGCCATCGCCTATTCGACCCTTTGCCTGTGGACAGTACAGATGCCAAAGCGGCTTTCTAGGGTTTAGGGTTCAGGGTTTAGGGTTTAGGGTTTAGGGTTTAGGGCCTTATGAGCTGGGATGTTGCCCCTCATACTAGCAGCCCTGAGTGGGGATGATAATCGGGGGTACTATACTCCCTATTCAGGACTGCTAGGATAAGGGGAACATCCCAACTTAGGAGCCTTGAAATCTTGATCCAGTTCACGGTTGAATCTGAAAAGAGCCGTGGTGGCAGAGGAGATGAGGTGTGATTTGTGACGTCAATGTGAAGACACGCGCAGCGAGAATCGCAAGTGTCACTGCTGCCCATTGTAGATCGGAGGGATTATTCTGACAGGTGTTTTCTTTCACTACCGTTTAGAGTATGGCACTTTCTGGAAAGATGGCCCGCAATCTTCCAGGTTGCCAAAGCTAAAAATCTGGAAAAAACTCAGCAATCACAGGTTTAAGATTAAGACCCTATGCAAACAACTTTAGCATCGGCAAACCCTAAACCCCTAAACCCTGAACCCTAATTGACAGGTGGTCATTTGCCTACAGGTTTCCAGCTTGCCAAACTCCGACAAACTAGATCCCAAACCCGAAATCCCGCAGCAAGGACAATTCCCAAATGCGCAACTTAGAGTCTTAGCCCAATCCTGCACAGCTTGAAGTACCTAAACCCTACACCCTACACCCTAAACCCTAAACCCTAAACTTTAAAACCCTCACAGAGGATTTCTTGGAGAAAGAGTGGCCACGGCTCGGGCTATCGACACCAGTTTACACTGTGGTGCCGCGGTGGCAGGTCATGTTTAGGGTTTAGGGTTTTAGGGTTTTAGGGTTTAGGGATTTAGGGATTTAGGGATTTAGGGTTTAGGGTTTAGGGTTTAGGGTTTAGACCATCTCACTGTGCCTGTGATTTGTCTTGGTGGTGGGAGCTGAGTTGGGTCGAAGCTTCAGGCACTTAAATATGGGGTAACTACAAGTATTTCCATGGAAGTAAATTCCCTGGGAGTTTGGATTCTGAACACCACAACTTTTTTTTTGCTTGTTCGCCTAAGCCAACATAGGACTAACATGTGCTTTAGGTTCCCTAAACCCTAAACCCTAAACCCTAAACCCTAAACCCTAAACCCTAAACCCTAAACCCTAAACCCTAAACCCTAAACCCTAAACCCTAAACCCTAAACCCTAAACCCTAAACCCAGTCTAGGTCGACTCTAGTTTGCTTGTTAGCTTTCCATTGATCTACGGCCGTTGCAAATCATCATCTCAGCACGTTTGCCGGAGAACCCTCTTGCCGCAGGACCCTCCACTTCCGGTGTGAGCGTCGCACCCTAAACCCTAAACCCTAAACCCTAAACCCTAAACCCTAAACCCTAAACCCTAAACCCTAAACCCTAAACCCTAAACCCTAAACCCTAAACCCTAAACCCAAAACCCGTCGCTTATAATCCCCCACACCAAAAGTCACCAACAGAGCACCCCGCAGCCGACCTGTGTGGAAACTTCGTAGCCGGAAGAGAGCCCCGCAGTTCCAGGCCACTACTTCAGCAATTGGCCCTCGCGCGGCGTTTAAAGTTTAAAGTTTGTTTAGGGTTTAGGGTTTAGGGTTTAGGGTTTAGGGTTTAGGGTTGAGGGTTTAGGGTTTAGGGTTTAGCGTTTAGGGTTTAGGGTTTAGGGTTTCGGGTTTTTACTCGCTTCAGTTGTACAGGGCTGGTTGCGTAGTTGCTTCACCAAATCTCAGAGTTGACAGCCTAACCGTTCTGGGCACCCCTTGGACCTTGCACCTAAACCCTAAACCCTAAACCCTAAACCCCTAAACCCATTGAGGAGCTGGGTTCCGGAACTGGCTGGCTTGGCATGAGCCTGGCGCGCAACTTAGTGGCAATGCCCAGCCGCCTGGACTCCAGAAACTTCATGATCATAAGCTTAGGGTTTTGGGTTTAGGGTTTAGGGTTTAGGGTTAAACGAAGTCAAATTTCAACGGGGCATGTAAGGAAGTGGTTTCACCCTGCTCACGGAGCGGCGTGGAGACGCAATGGCGAAGCTTGGCAGAAAGTAGTCGGCGCACATCTCGCTCGCTGTCGTCATGTTTGGTGTTCATGATGTACCTTCGAGAGTCCATGACACGATATCAGCGCCGGTCCAGAGCATCCCTTCCCCACATCATCCCTTCGCTTGGATAAGAACGTCTGCACTACCGGAGCATTGCCAGAGCAGCTCATGTTTTTTGTTTTTTTTTTTTTTTTGGGGGGGGGGGGGGGGGGGGTGAAGCTCCTGACTGAGCTTGTTCTGACGTTCGTCCAGATTGCCTTTACGCGTGCGCCTATTTTGAAAATTACTGTCGGTCGTTCGCCGGAAAACTTCGTCTTCACAACAGCGATGTTTTTGAGACATGCGAATCGACGAAAAGCAACGAAAAGCCGGGAGCATTCAGCAAGCGGACCAGAAAAGTGCACGGCTAGACAAGTGCGCCGAAGTGAGTTCTCATTCAGGCAGACCGTGTGCATGAGGGTATAATAATCAACACACAGTCTCTGTTACTGCAGCAGCATCGGTGCTGAGTATGAGTACTTGTAGAGACAGTGCTCAGGAACTACCGCAGTCCACCGGACGGAGCGTGTCATCTTTGGTTTCCTGTTGGTTTGTAGGGAATGGGGGAATAAGGTACCACATATCCCCCATATATACCCTTAAGGGATTATACATGGTACCAGTAAGTTGGGACAGCTTCTGGCCGAGGTTCTTGATGAAGAACATCGAGTTCAACATTGCCGAGGGCTTGCCACTGGAAGATCTGACGCTTGACGTGCCCAGCCCAAGCTTGCCCCCCAAGCCGTTCTTCTTTGGCTCAAGTTGAGCTGGTATAGCCTTAACCCTAGAGCTTACAGGGCCGAACATACGCCAAGTATGTGCAAGGCTTGCTGCTGCGGCCTTCTAATACCAAGGTAGCAAAGATGGTGTTCTCTGAGCACTGCAGACAGCAAGACTTGAACTGCCTAAGTGCCAATGTGTCTATCGCTCATCCCTGGGTTTCGGGCTTGAAGACAAAGGCTCACCCTCGAACCTTCTCCGCCAAGTTGTCAAGGTCTCCAGGGTTTTTTTTCTCCTTGCAAGACACTGTCTCATGTTTCGGGTTTAGGGTTTAGGGTTTAGGGGAAATCATGTACAGACTCTTGGTACCCCCACGTGCCTCAGGAGGGCAGACATCCTGGACTGGTCAGATTGGGAGGCTGCGTTGTGGATCAGCCAGGGTTCAGGGTTCAGGGTTTAGGGTTTAGCACACACAACGGCCAACCGATCCTACCGAGGGGGTCCGAAACAACCACAGAAGCACTCAAATCGATATAGGATCACCCGAAAGTCAAAAAACGCGCCCTGGGTGTGACATGTGCATGCACCTGCACGAGTTCTCTGCCTCGAAAGTAAGCCTAAGTGCTTCAACCTTGTCCAGGTTGTTGTCCAGGTTGCAGCCACGTCCCATGGCCTAGGGAGATGCCTCAGGCTAGGATAAACCCTAAACCCTAAACCCTAAACCCTGAACCCTGAACCCTGAACCCTGAACCCTGAACCCTGAACCCTGAACCCTAAACCCTAAACCCTCTTTGGTACCCCCTGACAGGGAAGTGCGACACCTCCGGAGTCCTTGGTGACAGAGTCGGTGCAGGACCGAGGGCAGTGCTGGAACACGGAATGCGAAGCTGTAGGACCAGCCATAAGCCCACGCAAAGTCCGTCCCTGAGCCCTGAAGCTCTTGCCGTTACCCCTCATTGGGCGGAGGGCTCCGAGCCCTTGTAGGGTCCTTGGCGGCAGGATTTCGACCTTGTCCTCGGCTCGGACTTGGCATACAGCCAGCACCGAAGCTCAAATTCGACAGGCAGTACACGGAGCTCGTGTAGCACCCCCCACCCCCACACCCCATCCCACCCCGTCCCGCCCCGTCCCACCCCATCCAAACCTCGGTCGTGGCTTGAAGGTTTCCAGGCTGATGGCGGGCATCCGTTTGGTTTGTAATGGGTCTCCTCCACACGTGGACAGCACACATTGGGATGTTCCCCCTTATACTAAGCACTCCTTAATGGGGATGATAGTACCCCCTATGATACTCCCCATTCAGGACTGGCAGTAATGAGGGGAACATCCCAGATCATACCCATTTCTCTGTTCTGGTTTGGGTTTGGTAGTCTTCCCCTCAGTATTTTGAGCGGTGCCCTTCTCGCCGAGATGCTCTCGAGTTTTAGGGCTTTCGATTTAAAGCGCTGGATGTAAGGTTTAGGGCTCAGATTGTTTCAAGGACTAGGTTGGGGATGCACTTGTTGGGGCGCTTGAATCGCTCATTGTCGCGAAACGTAACCGTAGCAGGGATGCACCTTCCTGTCTCCCGGGTTAGATTTTGGCTTCGTTGCATCTAGACTCTTGTACAACTGCAGCGTGCTCGCAGTTGCAGAATTCGCACCTCCACCTCGGTCACACTTGCCAAATGCAATCAGCTGTCACTCTTGGGCCCTGGGGATTGGGTCTTGGTATGCTCTTGGGGTTCCCGTAAGGGTTCGGCAGAGGCCTTGCGCCCAGGTCGTGCGTTGCCATGTTGGTGGACGTGCTTCGCTGGTTCCTGTCGCAGAAACCACAGTTAATGGTGCTGTTGGCACATCGGCTACTGGACTGCACAAGGCGACCTCAGAGCACCTTTGGGCCTGTAGGCACCCTAAACCCTAAACCCTAAACCCTAAACCCTAAACCCTAAACCCTAAACCCTAAACCCTAAACCCTAAACACTGAACCCTGAACCCTGAAACCCTAAACCCTAAACCCTAAACCCCAAAATCGTGAGGCCCGTCTGGAGTGCGAACTGCCAAGCTTTGACTCCCAGAAGCAAAATCT
The DNA here is from genome assembly GCA_905221605.1 of Symbiodinium natans. Taxonomy (NCBI): domain Eukaryota; class Dinophyceae; order Suessiales; family Symbiodiniaceae; genus Symbiodinium; species Symbiodinium natans. Next base: position 295,071 of record CAJNDS010002305.1, read on the forward strand.
TCAATATAATGTAATATGGGCATTTCCCAAAATAGGGGTGCCCCTTTTATACCCCAACGAGAATAGATTCCCCTTAAAGGGACCCCCGAAAAGGGTACCCCTATTTTCGGAAACCCTAAACCCTAAACCCTAAACCCTAAACCCTAAACCCTAAACCCTAAACCCTAAACCCTAAACCCTAAACCCTAAACCCTAAACCCTAAACCCCCGCCCCCCCGGATGAGATCCCAACCCCAAGGCCCTAACCCTCATCACCGAGGCTCCGCCGAAAGCCTGAGGTCGACACGGCCTTCTTCCAGGCAACGGTTTGGGTTTAGGGTTTAGGGTTTTAGGGTTTAGGGTTTAGGGTTTAGGGTTTAGGGTTTAGGGTTTGGGGTTTAGGGTTTAGGGTTTGGGGTTTAGGGTTTAGGGTTTAGGGTGGATGGAAGCAAGGGAGGAGCTCCTTGGAGCTTTAAGCCATTAGATTACTGTGCGGAGGGCCTCCGCGAAGTTTAGAGCTAGAGTTTCATTATTTGTGCATGTTTAATAGCTTATGGCTCATGGATGTGACATACAAAGTGCCGTTCCTTTTGAGGGGTTGTAAGTGTTATGTCGCTCAGGGCTCTCGCAATCACTCTGCACGCCTAAAGTACTATAGGATCGGCCTAAACCCTTGACGGGCGATCCCGAGAATGACATTTCTTGCAGGCATGTGCCATTCGCAAAGTATGGGGCACTGCTGTTTTCAATCTTGGGGGTTCGAGGCTTCCTGTCAAGAGGCGTTTACAAGCCCCAACAGGTGGTAGGATGAGGTTTAGGGACAAGCTCTAGGAGCCCTGAACCACAGAAGCGGATGCGTTGCCCAAGGAAATATAGGTACGGAGGACGGGTGGAAACCAAGAAGTGTGCTGGATACTTCGCCCCTCTGTTCCATGACAGGAACTCCTCAAGAAGGGCCTGGACTACAATGCTGTGGCTGCAGAAGCAGCTCGGCTTCAACATCCTTGCTTTACCGAAATCCCACGAGCCCGTAGCGGGTTTGGTCCGGCCGTGTGGAAGGACTAGCTCGAAGGTCATGTGGGTCACTGGCCTGCGTGGGTCACGCCAGTGTGGGCTACTAGCCCGCGCCCGGTTCCAGGCCAGCTGGTGCCTGAAGGTCATGTGGGACACCTGGTTTGGGCCCTAAACCCTTAACCCTAAATCCTAAGTCCTAAACCCTAAACCCTAAACCCTAAACCCTAAACCCTAAACCCGCATCCTTTGGAGCCCGGCTTGAGGCCAGCTGGTGCTTCAAGGTCGAGTGGTTCGCTGAGTTGGGTGAAAAGTCGCAAATTTGGGGCAAAGTCGCCCTGCAGGATTGTCATTCCAAGAGGGTTTAGGGTTTAGGGTTTCGGGTAAGGCTCCTGCAAATGTTCGATACGATTCATGATTGGGGTTTTGCTGCTGCTGCCGCTGGTGGATCTGGGCGAGGTGTCTATGCAGGTGCAGGAATGGGGATTTGAATGCAATGCAGGATGCAGGCACTTAGCAGCAAGAAATTTGATTTTGACCGGAGGGTTGACGTGATACTTGGGCCATACGTTCTGCTGAAATACTTGACTATTCCCCTAGGTGTTGCGTTCCTCATCACAGAAGACAGCCCACATGGCCTGACTGGTGGGAGACTAGCCTTTGGTCAGTGCTTCAAGGCCGTGCAGGACACTAGTCCGCGCTTGCGTCAGCTTATGCTTGAGGCCGTGTGGGACAGCAGCCAGTTCCTCTCAGGTTCAGTTCATGCTGCAAAAGAGTTGCCCGCTCCAGCTTCAATGCGGGACATAGCCCGCGGGCCGACGCCGTGCGGGTGCCCGAATGCCGCGTGGGACAGGTCCAGGTCGGCTCAAGCTTTAGCTTGAGGGCCGTGCCTGAAGGCCGCGCAGGGCACTAGCTACGTGTAGCCTCCGTGGGCTTTTGAAATGGCGATAACGCTTGGATGAAGGCTGTTGCACGTCCCGACTGGAGCGAGTGCCTGAAAGTTGCGCAGGACGTTGGTCTGATGACCGAAACCCGTGTGGGACAGTGGCCCGCGCCGGCTTCAGTTGGTGTTGGAATCACCGAGTAGGACATTGGCCCATGCCGGCATCAGCTGCTGCTTGCAGGCAGCGCAGGACACTGGCCATCACTAGCCGCCCGGGCTGGATTTAACTGGTGTTTGAGGCAGGACACTAATCTGTGCCGGGTTCAGCTGGTGTTTGAAGGCCATGGGGGCAAGCCCTCGCGGGACCAGCCCGCATCCGCCTTCTGACCATGCAGCTGGTGCATGAAGGTCCTGGTGGGACGCGAGGCTCCGCCGGATTTGGCCAACTCGCGCAGGAAGGCCGTGTAGGACTCCCAAGAAGTCCGCCCCGGGGTTGAAACCGCCTGGAACAACTTAAAACGGCTCAGTGGGGCAATGGCACGCAAACATTCTTCTGCAAGCTCTCGAAGCCTAAGCGCCGCTCCTCCAGGGCCACCACAGCAAGGACAAGGAGTTGGACCCGCTGATTCCAGGCCACGGTGGCTTATCTAGCTGGGGCTTTTTGGGGTTTAGGGTTTAGGGTTTAGGGTGTAGGGTTTAGGGTTTAGGGCTTTTTGGGGTTTAGGGTTTAGGGTTTAGGGTTTGGGCTGGTTGGTGGTGTGGTATGGGAGGTGATGGGGCTTCAATAAGGTCGATTGGAGGACTTGATGTTTGGATGTGGGCTGGTGAGGCAGTGCTTGGCTATATCACTCTGATCAATGCTTTTGTGCGAAGCGGTGTTCTCCTTGTTAGTTTTGTGTTATTTCTTAGGTGTTCTCTCCGATTTCTGGTTTCGCCTTGGGTAGACTAGCAAATAGCATCAAACTCAATATCGGTGATGGGACATGACTTTGCACGCATCTGATTTGATTTTTCGTGTTGCCATGACTTCTTCCGTGATGCAAATTGCAAACTCACCCTAAACCCTAAACCCTAAACCCCAAGTAAACCCTAAACCCCTATTTGTAGCTTCGGCTGATGGAGGCTCACAGTACCTGACGGCCCGTCTCGCCCAGCAACAATCGATCGTTCGAGTCTAGCTCTCTCTGCGACTTGTTTCTTGGTTTTCCTTGGTTTTTTGGCTTCAGAAGGGTTCTGTATTCCTTTTTGTTTCTTGGTTTTATTCGTTTTTTGGCTTCGGAAGGGTTCTGTATTCCTTGGTACGCGGGCTGAAACACGCGGTGACGTCGGTCCCCTCCTTGTTGCTTCCAACACCTGCTGCAGCTGAGTTCGATCGTAGTTTCATGTCGCAATAATGTAGTGCTATCTCAGTCGGAGCACCGACGTTGCTCTACCGACCACGCCCCCAAATGCGAGAGCCCCTACCCCCAAAACAACAAAAAATGCTCACCCTGAACCCTAAACCCTAAACCCTAAACCCTAAACCCTAAACTCTAAACCCTAAACCCTGAACCCTGAACCCTGAACCCTGAACCCTAAACACCCCCAAAAAAACCAAAACCAAAAAACAATGCTCTGACAGATCCTGGGTGGACTGCGGAAGGTAACTTTGGACGTGCCAGCCTGAGTAAAGGTCGGGTGGAATGGGTTTGTGTGTGTCCAGTCTTGCTGGGTTTATTGGGTTGTGTTCTGCTGGGCTTTCTATGGCCGGGTCTTCTTCAATGAGCGTTGAAAGACTGCATGGGGTTTTGATGCTGTTGCGAGTGTTTTTGAGGCCGTCTCTTGCACGCAGCCACGGTTATTACTCGTCAATTCAGCCGACTTTCTTTTCAAGGTCTTTTCAAGGTCCTTTCTGGCGGTTCCATCCCTGATGCCTTGGTTCAGATTCATGCCCATCTGTCACCCCTGCAAGCTTGCTAAGGATTCTAGGTTTTTCGTTGAAAGTCCTCTCAGAGGACTTTTCTGAGTCGAAGAGCTGTGGAAGGTTCCCAGCTCTTAAGGTAGCTCCACTCAGACTCTATTCCAACTTAAGATGGAATACTAACGCAGTTTCCTGCTACAGTTCTGTACTGCCATTGTCCGGGATTGTGGAGCAGTTTGGTAGTGCCGCGCTGCCCACGCATGCATATTGATCCATTGTCCAATGATAACGTCTGAGCTGACCGAGGCAAGTTTGCTTTTGCCCCTGGTTTGTTGTATACTTGTGTAGCTCGAACCTCCCTCTAAAGGTTTGCGTGAAGCTTTGCGAGCAGAGAACTAGTCACTTTTCTCCACCAACTTTAGATATCCTTCTACGGAGTGCCGCAACGGGCAAGGGATTCTAGAATTCAGACCAGGACTCCACGGCACCCAGCATTCTGGGTAGACTAGTTTCAATGTTTCTTGTAGTTCTTCCTGGTCAATGTAGCTACGGAATGTGCCGCGCCACGGAAGCTCTCAGTAGACTTCGACCCCAGTCTTCGCACTGTCATCTCAGGTGTTGTGGTGTACCAGATCACCTGTGCCTGGCTTCATGAGAGGTTGGAATGGAGTGCTTAGCGTATGACGTGTCGGCATGGAGTTGTACCTAGAATCTAGAAGACTTGCAAGCCACCGGAATGTTTTGAAGTTTTTCGTATGTTGTGTGAAGGGCTTCTACAGGTGGAGTCCAAAGGGTAGACAGCGTTCCACTCTCCACCCTGTCAGCATATCATTCCGAACTCGTTTGGGTCTCAAAGCCTGTGTTCTTTCGAGATGCAAACTCTGAGCATCTTTGGGCTAACAGCTAACAAGTCAGAATTTGATAGCAGTCCACCAGCTTGCTGTAGGGCTGTAGGCTCCTTCGATGCCAACGAAAAGTTTCTTGAAGTCAGGTAATACCAGAATGGGCCGCGGATGATGACATGTGACATGCAATTCATGAGGGGATTTCCACGGCTCAAATGCCCAGGCACGGACCACGACCAGTTCTTATTGCCCTGGAGCGATTGTCTTTCTCACTGAACCTCGGTCCGATCACCAGGAAGGGTTCGCGCACGGGCTTGTTGGCTCGATTTTGCAGTTTCGTGACAAAGCAGGTGTGTTTTGGCTGCTTGTGTAGCGAAGGGTTCGAGGACTAGAGGCACCTCTCTCCGCAAGCTTCTCCAACTGCCAGGTCGACCACTTTGTTGCACGAGCCTGCAAAACCCCCTTTTTTTTCAAGCCCGGACTGATTCCATTTGCGGCACTAACCCTAAACCCTAAACCCTAAACCCTAAACCCTAAACCCTAAACCCTAAACCCTAAACCCTAAACCCCTAAACCCTATTAAGGCATTAAGGCATTAAGGGTATCTGGGGCTGGATCACCTCCGGCATCCATACCACTTTTCCGAACTCTTCTGTGCTGGTCGCTTTCCTGCTCTACATTCATGCGGGTTTCTGATGTTACGTAGGACGAGGATGCGACAAGATGGAGTCCTTTGTTTGAGATGAGAAAGAGCATTCTTCTCGTGCTCTCCGTCTTATTGTTATTGTTCTCTTGCTGACCCAGGTTTTTTTTTCCCCTCTTTTCGGCTTAGAGAACCAACCAAAGATGGGAGCGGACAAAAAGGAGAGTGGTGGAATGGCGGAGCCCCCTCCTGCGGGTATTCCATTTCCCCCCTTTTGTCCAGCAACATCATTCGGAGTGGCTGGGGGCGGTTTTAAGTGTCCACGTGTCCTGCTCATCGAACGTGCTGAAACCCTAAACCCGAAACCCTAAACCCAAGCCCTAAACCCTAAACCCTAACCCTATCCCCTATACCCTATACCCTGTACCCTATACCCTAGGCCTAAACCGTATACCCTAGCTAAACCCTAAACCCTACAAACGCCAAGAGTCTGGTATCCGGGCTTCTTCACAAACTTCGAACACGTCTCCGTGGAACCTCTCAACTTAAGCAATGCAAACCCCAGTCAACTAAAGATGAACTGATAAAGGTCCCAGGGCTATTGCTAAACCGTAAACCCTAAACCCTAAACCCTAAACCCTAAACCCCAAACCCTAAACCCTAAGCCCTAAACTGGCCCTAGACTTGGCCCCTGGACCCCAAGCACCCCTCACCTCGCATCTGAGGGCCCGAGAACGAGCTTTGGTCCTGCTGAGCAGGGTGCCGCATGAAAGCCAGATGGTTCTCAGGGCCTGCCTTCGAATCGATTCTCAGCCCAATCTGCAGCTCATATACCGAGTTTGGCGTCCACCGCGGAAGTTGCAAACTTCAGTTCTAGGATGTGCAGCATGGTACGCTTCTATCGCAAGGCCGGCCCATTGGGATGTTCCCCCTTCTACTCACAGTCCTTAGTAGGGATTCTAGTACCCCCCTATTATAATCCCTCTGAATGGGGAACATTCCCAACCAGTTTGTTTTCAATCGATAGCCTTTTCTTCTGGAATCTTTGCCCACCAGTCTCACTGACAGTTGGAGCACAAAGCTCCTGTTGCCCATGCCGGTGGCAGGGCGGCCGAAACCGGTCTGGGGTTTAGGGTTTAGGGTTTGGGTTTAGGGTTTAGGGTTTAGGGCTTAGGGCTTAGGGCTTAGGGTTTAGGGTTTAGGGCTTGGGGCTTGGGGCTCAGGGCTTAGGGTTTAGGGTTTAGGGTTTAGGGTGAGGGTGTTGTGACTTAGCGGTTTTGGGCTTGGGGTTCGTGCAGGCGCAGTTCAGGGCAAGGGAACTTGTTCTATAGCCGGCTCGGTTCTTGTGTCGGCTTAGCAGTGCAGAATTGGCGGGTGTTAGGGTTGAGGGGCCAGTACAGTAGCCCTAAGCCCATGGGTAAGACGTCAGACTTCGGAGAACTTAGCTCCCAGACCTGATTCTGTCGTTTTCGTGCTGAAGCTCGCACGTGCCATCATCACCGCGGAAAACGTGTGGCGAAGATGCTTTGACAGGGCAGAAACCGGAACCAAACATGTTAATTCCAATTCTGAATCACCCTAAACCCTAAACCCTAAACCTTAAACCCTAAACCCTAAACCCTAAACCCTAAATTCTCACAAGAACAGACGTGTACTTAGGTCGAATATATCGGCTTGCTTGTAGAGAACCATGTGATCAGTGCTGGCTATACACATATGGTACGTATCTCTCGCTCTTTGGAAGGATGTGGGCTGCAAACATGCAACAGTTGGAAAAGCAGCCGTTAGTTTTGGCGCCACACTACATGGTAGGATTTTAAGCTTCCAAGAACGGGGGGGAGGATGGGCGGGGCGGGGTTGGTTGATGGCTCCAACTTTCTGATGATTAGACGCCTGAGCTCCTTGTGCATGCTTTGGAGATGGTATCAGCAGTTGTTAAAGCCGCTGGTTGCTCGGTGTTTACGAACATAGGGGGCCCTTAAAATGGATCCCCGAATAGTAGGATTCCGTGGATGGGACCCCAATCAGCGCGGGTTGAGCCTCCGTGCTTAGGTCGCTGTTCAGCAATGCCGAGTACGACGAAGAAGACAAGGAGGCAGACGTGGTCGGGGAGCCCATGTGCTGCTCCAGCTTGCAAGTTTGGCTGAGAGTCTTAACGGGGGGTCTAAGCGGTTTGTAAGGTCGTTTGGGCCTTTCAAAGATTATGGTCCCTTTTGGGGCCCTAATATAATACGGCACCTAGCACTTAGGGTGTCCAAAAAGGGACCCTAATTTTAACGCTACGCGACCCGCCTCGGCCCGGCCCAGCGCATTTGCGTGAGCATGGTGATTCCGCAGCGCCCAAGTCGCTGGACCCCAAGCAATAAGGGTTGGGTTTAGGGTTTAGGGTTTCCGAGTTTATGGTTTAATTATGGTTTGGGGTTTAGGGTTGAGGGCTAGGCTCAAGGTTCACTTTGGGGTTTAGGGTTTTTTGGGTTTAGGGTTCAAGACGGTTCGGCTGGGGGGCAGGGGGGAAGGGGGGGGGGGCAGGGAGGGGGGGCGGGGGGGGAGGGGGGGGGGGGGGGGGAGGGGAGGGGGGGGGGGAGGGGGGGGCGCTTCAACTGCCTCTGGTCCTGGCGAGCCGTCCGCTTGCGGACCCCGGTTTCCGAGCCGTCCGCTTGCGGACCCCGGTTTCCGAGCGGGGTCTGCCTGTTCTGACACACCTCCGGGCCGAGGCTCGGCGGATTTTGGACAAGCGCCCATGTGAAGCGGCTTACATGCCTTGTTGGCTTTCGGAGCGTTTGGAGCAGGGCCGATCCCACCGATCCGACTTCTGCTCTGGCCGAGGGTGGGTTTAGGCTTCAGGCTTTAGGCTTAAGGCTTCAGGCTTTAGGCTTTAGGCTTAAGGCTTTAGGCTTTAGGCTTTGGGATTTAGGCTTTAGGGTTTAGGGTTTAGGGTTTTCTGAACGCGGTGGTCGTGGCAATTGTTTAAGAACGATAAGACAGGAAATGCTAACATAACAACAGTTGACAATTTTTTGTAGATTGTTTCTCCGGGCAAATTAAGACCTTGCATCTGCAACTCCTGAGCCCTAGAGACCTTACACACGCACATACATATATATATATATATATGTAATAATATAATGTTATATTATATATATATGTGCACACAAGGTCTACGACAAGATCGACGTCAAAATGGACCAAAGGCGACTGAAGCAGCGCGAGAAGAAGATGCGCGAGCAGATCAAGGCTGGGGCAACTCTCGTCCTAAACGACTCCTATATTAGCCTTAGGGTTTAGGGTTTAAGGTTTAGGGTTTAGGGTTTAGGGTTTTAGTTTTTGGGGTGTTCTTAAGTTATTGGTAGTAAAGCAATCGTGCCGTCTTGCGCCAATGCCAGCAACCCGGAGTATCTAGTCGCAGCATAAGAATACTAGATTCAGATGCTGCCTGTCTGAACAAATCCCTGGCTAACGGTGCCTCTTTAGGGTTTAGGGTTTAGGGTTTAGGGTTTAGGGTTTAGGGTTTAGGGTTTAGGGTTTCGGGTTGAATTGGAACCAACGACTGGCGCGACGCGGGCTGCTCCAAGCGTGCGTGCGTTCCGGAAAGGGCCTGGGCCTCAAAGACCTGCATGGGCTATTATACCCTACTAACCCCTTAAAAAGGCCCTTTATAGGGTTGGTTAGAGGGATTATAAGGCCTCATAGCCCATGTTGGGACCTTCTTGAAAGGATGGCTTGTAGCTACTCGAGTTCGCAGAGGATCTCGGCACGGCAGCCTTTGAGGGCCTCTGCGCACACCACGGGTTTGGGGTTTGGGGTTTAGGGTTTAGGGTTTAGGGTTACTACAGCCTTCCAGGACTTCGGTACCACCATAAGTTAGCCGTCAACGACCCAGTGGCCGGAATGACTTGCGGGGCGAAACAGATTTGAGCCCAACTAAGTGGCCTGAGCGGCCTGAGGATCTCTTACTCGTAGCCCAAGCAGCTTCGATTGCAGACATGCCGAACGTCAAGCCCTGACCAGCTAAGTTTGTCTCTTTGCCTTGTTGTCTGGCTTCCGAGATCTCGGGAGCCTCTGAGAAGGGATTGCAAGACCCTATAGGGCGCAGCCCGGACAGTCGAAAGCAAAGTAGGCCCAGAGAGCCTGAGAGGGGAGTTCAAATTCGCGAATTGACCAAATCGGGTCACCTTCATTTTCTCTTGGCCTGACACGCCTCTTCTTGCTAATTGCCACCCTTTGACATATCTTCTTTCTTCAGTTGCCGGCTTTGGGCTCATCATGGAAAACCTGAAGCGTTTGTAAGTACAGAAACTTGACACAACCTCTTTCTCCAGCTGGCGTCTTCTGGGAGAAATCTGAAACTTGAGACACCTTGGCCCAGAAACAGCAGTCGTGCCTCATCCAACCCTAAATCCTAAACCCTAAACCCTAAACCCTAAACCCTAAACCCTAAACCCTAAACCCTAAACCCTAAACCCTAAACCCTAAACCCTAAACCCTAAACCCTAAACCCTAAAAGGTTCAAAAGTGTGAATCTTGGGTTTCGTTGTTCACTCCGCCCTTCTGTTTCCCTTGTCTTTGTGTTTCTCTTGTGTAAGAATTCGAAGCTTCGGCATCCCAGTCGTTGTGGACGAATCTAGGGGCCTTAATCATTCGAATAGGGTGTTTTTTGGGGCTATAGGATAATTTTTAAGGGACCATAAGGTACAACTATTCGTAGTCATTCCGACCCCCATGCTAGCCCTAAACCCTAAACCCTAAACCCTAAACCCTAAACCCTAAACCCTAAACCCTAAACCCTAAACCCTAAACCCTAAACCTTAAACCCTAAACCCTAAACCCTAAACCCTGCATGTCGGCGCTGTGCTTGTCTCGTTCTCTCTCCCCCCCCCCCCCCCCGCCAGGAGCTTCGTGCCGCAAAGCCGACGATCCAGCAGCAGTTTGCGGACCTGAAGCCACATCCTCACACGGGAAGAGGGTTTAGGGTTTAGGGTATAGGGTATAGGGTTTAGGGTTTAGGGTTTAGGGCTAGGGTTTGGGGAAGTTGGGAAATGATCCCACATGCTGGTGTTAGGGGCTGTTAGGGGTTTGGTTTCGTGTTTCCGGCTTGGGATTTACAGATTCGGGTGCCGAAAATGAGTCGGCCCTCCTGGGCAGCCAGGTTAGCCCAAGTGGGACTAATACTGGGATGTTCCCCCTTATACTAACAGTCCTTAATACGGGTTATATTAGGGAGTACTATAATCCCTATGAAGGACCCCAAGACTAAGATGTCGACAGCCTGCACGGTGCGTTTTGCATTGCTTTCTGAAGCCGAAAGGTTGGCCTCATGTTGCTGTTAGCCCTTCTTGTCACACACTGCTACCCAGAGAGCCCAATACCACTTAATTAAGGAACAAAGCTTAAATGACAAAGGGAACCTTATTATGATTTAAGGCGTATTCCTTAGTTAAGGGGTATTGGGCTCTTTGGGTATGGCCTCGTTGTTGTGTCTGGCCAAGCAGAATTTCAGACATTTTGGAGACCACGCTGTCTGGAAAAGATCCACACTGTGACAATCCGAGAGCCGAAGCCAACTAGACCTGGACCCAACGACATCTGAAGAGAAAAGACATCAAAACCCTCTGCTGCAAAACCTGAGCCCCTCCCTTGCATCTCCACCTTCGGTTGCACTGACGCTGCTCCTTCTATATGCTGAGGCGTGAGCTGGCAACCGTCAGCAACGAGGTACCACGCACCCGCGGATTCCATAAATCCGGTTTTTTCGACCGGGTTTCATGGTTTCGCTTTGTGTTTGTTTCTGGAGGACTTCAGGGATGCAGCTGGCCCTAAACCCCAAACCCTAAACTCTAAACCCTAGGGGTTTAGGGTTTAGGGTTTTCAGACTGCCCAACTCAGAAGGACTCAGCTAGGGTTGCTGAAAACCTGCAAAGGCCGAAGCCCTAACGCGATTCAGGGTGACCGCATCAGTTTGATCCTGCCGAATACCTTCCGGAACAGTAAACACAACTGGTGGGGTTGGGATCGAAAGTACGCGCATTCCGCATTTGTCCTCCAAGGCTACGCTCCAGCACCCCGTTTTGCAGTCAATACCCAGGTCCTTCAAGCTAGGGAGAGCGAGCCACTTGTGAGATTTAAGGCTTCTTTATGCATCATGGAATCCCTGTACAACCCGAGACGGCAAAAGCCACGATGGCAGGAGTGGGAAGGCATCCCGGAAGCTCAAGAGCACTTGAAGGCCAACGTGCTTCATGTTTTGCATGGACTTCTTTCTCAAAACGGCTTGGTAGAGATAAGGCTTGGAGCCGAAACTGGACAATACTTTAGTTGTGTGGGCATGTGCAGCTTCTTGCCAATAGTCATGCTCTTCCGACAGCCGCTGTCCAACGCGTCAGCTGAAGTAGTGAGCCTTATACTTATACAACTGGAAGGTTTTTTTTGTCAAAGTCTAGCTGGGGCCTGACTGAGCCACGCCTCGGAACTGACCCCTACCACTGGGGAGCGTAGAATTGTGGACCCTCGATTGGCCCTGCAGGTCAAGCAGAGGAAGTCCTCCAACTTCACGTGGCTCGGGCATGATATTCAAGCTTGGCATGGTTTTGGATCGCCCCAAGGGTGTACAAGGAGATGTAGAAGTTTACGAATATAAGGGACCCCAATATCGACCCCCACATAATAGGATCCCCTTATAATAAGGATCCCAATAAGCTACCCTCAATACAGGAAACCCCCATGTAGGGATCTGAACACCCCGAACCTCCAACCCAGCAACTCGCAAAGTGTCCCAGACTTGGGTGACCTTGCGCTTGCCTCGTCTTGTCCGAGGGTTTAGGGTTTAAGGTTTGGGGTAAAGAGTTTCGAAATGCTCGCCGAAGGGATGGGCGGTATCGTTAAAGAGGTAGAGGGTTCAAGTGTAGATCGAGGAACCGCTTCGTTGGAGTTGGGAGTGCAATATTTGTTCGAAGCGTCTCAACATCTCTGAACTTCTGAACCCGCTAGAAACCCCATGCTTCGTGAAGGCTAAGACATCCAAATTACAAGTCCCGAAATGTCTTTTTCACTGCCAGGCCTACGCCTGATGCCTTGCTTGCCGGCATGGCCAGCGGCCGTGGTGTCAGTGCCGGGCTTTAGCTGGAGTTCTTCCGTGGCAGTGTTGCTTCCACTTCGCATCAACCTTCCGGGTTTAGGGTTTAGGGTTCAGGGTTTAGGGTTTAGGGTTTAGGGGAATCTGCATGGTTGTGCAAGGTCTCCAGACCTCTGCCCCTAGACCAGGAGCTTCGTGTTGTTCCTCGTCGTAACATCCTAGAATTGAAGCTCACCAGTGAGACCATGTGAGACCCATTTGCTACCGGCCCTTGCCCCGATTGTAAAGCCAACTTTGGGCAATGGAATAGCTGAGCTGTTAACTCTAATTTGGTCAGCTTTGCCAAGCTTGTCAGATTCTCGCAACGGTGTTATTGCATGTTATCGCACTGAGAGTGCCGGCCTGCAAAACCATACCGATAAGGACGGCTCTATATATGACTACCTTCATGGTGGTCCCTAGGGCCTAGTCGGCCGATGCAGTCAACCGTATGGTCCTCTGCGGGAGAATTGCAGCATATGCAAACGTATCAAGCTACTGAGGCTGAGCTCCTACGCGCAAGGACAGGTAGTCAGAGCGTCAATTTTAGGAGGACCGTCTAAGTCCCGAGACTCAATTCTCGGATCCCAAATCCTAAGAATGCCTTTTCTGCAGCAGATGAGCGGTTCGGGTTGGGGCTCATCAAGTCCATAACGTGGGCCCAACTCCCAAATCCTAAGCTGAAGCTTGCCGAGCTCCAGGCTTAGGTCTGAAAGGCTTGTGGCCGTTTGAGCGAAAGTTTGCAGATCAAATAACGTTAGGGTTCATTTGGCTTATAGATAGGGTTTACAGGGTCTATAGTGGGTTGTAGGGTTTATGGGTTTATAGGGTTTTTGGGCAGGTGCTGGGCGAACTTCCGGTCGACCACTGCTTTTCTCTCTGCCCAGGTGGCTCGGCCACGCCCATGGGAGGTTCGGCAACACCCATGGGAGGCAACGGGGTTCAGGGTTTAGGGTTTAGGGTTTAGGGTTTAGGGTTTAGGGCAGACTGCCCCCCCCCCCCCCCCCCCCAGAGGGCCGAAGAAAAACTCCGGGAGCTGCTGAGAACCCACTCCTGAATCCAATGTGGCCCCGTTTTTGCCAAGTCCAACCCCTGAAGTGCTCCTCTAAACCCTAAACCCTAAACCCTAAACCCTAAACCCTAAACCCTAAACCCTAAACCCTAAACTCTAAACCCTAAACCCTAAACCCTAAACCCTAAACCCTAAACCAAGCATCAAGCTTCAAACCCTGAACCCTGAACCCTAAACCCTAAACCCTAAACCCTAAACCCTAAACCCTAAACCCTAAACCCTAAACCCTAAACCCTAACCCCCCCTGGACTGCTGATCGCGTGGCTGAAAGGGGTGGAAGGGAGCTCGCGTCTGATGTTCCGAAGTCCGAAGACCCCACGTGTTAGACCATGAAAGTCCCGGAGATCAAACCTTAAACCCTAAACCCGAAACCCTACATGCAGAAGCGCTTTGGGGGGTCATAGCTGCCGAAGCTCATTGCTTCCCCCCACAAAATCCACACCCCCCCCCCCCGTCCCCAAAACCCCCAAACCACACCTCTGCGGTGCAAGGGTTGGGACCGGAAAACCCTAAACCCTATACCAACAACCCTAAACCTACGCACCGTGTGACAGCTTTGAGGAACCTTTATCAGCAAATGGTTCAAAGACCCCGCAGCTACTAGCTGCTACTAAAGCCTTCGGGCCAAAAAAGGCGTTGCCAATCAGGCTATGCAGCTGCAGATGGGCAGTGGATATTGGGGCAGCAGCGTGTTTCTTCTAGGGTGAGGCGAACCAAGTTGCCGTGTAAACCGCATCCGCACTTTGAATCGTTCAGCCCTTAAACCCCGGCGGCCTAAACCCTAAACCCTAAACCCTAAACCCTAAACCCTAAACCCTAAACCCTAAACCCTAAACCCTAAAGCTTTCACCCCCCGAATCCCGGACATGACCAGGCTTCGGAACACCCATGGGCATGAGAACGCCCATGGGAGGCCGGCTGCACCGCAAGATCCGCCCGGGTTCGGATGTGCTTCTCTCATCCAAAAGGAGAAGTCGTAGAGCCCCGCCTTGCGTAGCGTTTAGGGTTTAGGGTTTAGGGTTTAGGGTTTAGGGTTTAGGGTTTAGGGTTTAGGGTTTAGGGGTTTAGGGGTTTAGGGGTTTAGGGGTTTAGGGGTTTAGGGTTTAGGGTTTAGGGTTTAGGGTTTAGGGTTTAGGCACCCCACTCCCCACACTCGATGCCCAAAAATGATGCTGAACTCGCGCAGCCCGAAGTGCTGAACTTTGGGGTCGGGCAGGTAGCTGTAGGTTTTCGTGCGTAAACTTTTGGCCTGGCATTTGAGGCGAATTGGTTAGGCTTTTGCGGACTTTGTTTGGAAGACGTTTGAAAATGAGAACACGGACTTGAGCAAGCCTTATTACAGTTCACAGATGACAAGAGTAATGCGGAAACTCAGAAGCCCAGCAGGCTTTGAGCTGACTCTTTGGCGGCGCTAAACGGGCTAGGGATCTGACAGCTCCATGCCGACAGGCATGCGCTCGCCGATGGGTTCGCAGCTTAACTCTCGTCTTGCTTCAGTGCACCTGGATTGTTGCAGTTGCATACGAGAGGCAGCTAACGAAAGCATACTTCGTCCCATGCTCCAAAAGACCTACAGAGATGCGCCCGGATTGTACGAAGGGGGAGGGCCCCTGATTTCCGCGATGAAGAGGGTTCCGGGGTTTAGGGTTCAGGATTCAGGTGTTTGTGCCTTATATGGCTTCTTGGTCTGAATGTCTAGTGCTGCAAAGCAAAGCCGTAGCTCTTAAGACCTGGTTGCCCTTGAGCTTACCCTGCCGTGCATCATCGTTGTGGGTCACAGCACGAAGCCTATGCCCAAACTGACTTCTTCAGGTTATGACGCACCATGGCCTAAGTGAAACGCGGGGTGCGGGAAAGCCAACTTTTCCGTCTCATTGCAGAGGAGGTGCCCAGCCGGCGACAAAAGCTAAATCCTAAAGCATGCGGTTGGAC
The DNA here is from genome assembly GCA_905221605.1 of Symbiodinium natans. Taxonomy (NCBI): domain Eukaryota; class Dinophyceae; order Suessiales; family Symbiodiniaceae; genus Symbiodinium; species Symbiodinium natans. Next base: position 310,444 of record CAJNDS010002305.1, read on the forward strand.
CGAGGCCTGCGCACTCCAATGGGATTGAGGCGGCTTCAGCTTCTTTTGCAATTTTTAGTTTTCGTGTTATTATTATTATTATTATCATTATTCTTATCATTATTATGATATTTTTTTTTTGGGGGGGGGTTGTATCATGGTTGACTTGGGGGCTCATGTTGTGGTTGCTTCGGGTTGTCAAGTTAAGGTCTGACCTTAGAGCTTGCAGCTGTAAGGTTTTTTGCCATTCATTGGGAGTTTCATGCGGCAATCGTGGATGTTTGGGCGAAGCCTGCAACGCTGAGCTGGTCATGTAAGGTTCACTTTTCATGCTTACTAAAGAAGGCAAGGGGCCGTGAACAAACAAGTGAACAGACCAGAGTTGTTACGTGAAGAAGCACTTGACGACGGGTGGTTTCAGCACAATCAATCGGGATGACTACCGACCGATGGGCACTGATTGGGACAATTCTGGACTCCAATAGGTACGCTAGTAAAGTAAGACAGCTTTACTTCCAACAAGCCCCCACCAACCTACCCAAACCCCTCACACACACACCCACACACACTAACAAAGTCAGGACTCCGATGGGTCTGCGCTCGCCCATGGGCTCGGCCACACCAATGGGTCGGGCCTGACTCGGTTGGCTGCGAGGGTGTTTCTCAGGACTTCCACTATAGGGACAGCAACCCCTACATATCCCTACGTGTGTCTCTTGGAGCTTCTGAGCTTAAGCTTGTCCGCGCCCTGTACTTGGATGAAGACGCTCAATCTTGTCATATTTTAGAGTGCAGTCCCCCGATTGCCAGGCATGCACACGCCCATGGGCATGGCCACTCCCATGGGCATGGCAACGCCGATGAGCGGAATGCCGTGAGCTCGGGAAGGTTGTTTGGGTTCTTGAGGTTTCCAGCTGTGTTTGACAGCTGGGGCTGCATGCGGGAATACGTGATGTGGGACTTAACCGCGCTGCAGGAGGTCATCATGCATAGCTTATGATCCTTGTAAACATTCTGCAGCACGCATGTCACCCCCCCAGACCTAGGCCCTAGGCCCCAGCAACCCGACATCCCAAGCCTGAATCCCTCAACATCCCTTTTGCAAGAAGCAATGTTCAGCGGCCGGCTTCAACGCCAGAGAGGGTTCTGTTAAATCCTGACGGTTCTCTTGTTTCGGTGACTGCGGCTTGGTTGAGAGTCATGGAATTGAGGCCAGTTACATGCTGCAACTGAGGGGAACGCCCATGGCGCACACGCCCATGGCGCACACGCCCATGGCCCCGCTCTGAGGTCAGACTGTGGAAGCATAGGCTGCGTAGAGTTTCTTTCGCAAGAGACAAGCACAACCGCTCAACATCACACCAGTACCTGAATATACGTGGATATACGTGGATCATACGACATGGCATGGAGTGCATCACAGGAGAAAGGGGCTTGCTCAGCCAGAGCGTTACATTGCGTTACATTACATTGCATTACATTGCATTACATTGCATTACATTGCATTACATTGCATTGCATTGCATTACATTGCATTACATTGCATTACATTGCATGACATTGCATTACATTGCATTACATTGCAGTACATACACACACACACACACACACACAAAAGGACCGGGGCGAACATGACAATGCACACGGCAAGAGCAACATGTCTGCAAAACCTCGATCCATGCGAGCCCATGCACATCATGTCATGAAGAACAAGATGGAGAACAAGAGGTTACGCCCCGACGTAGACCCCGCTAACAGCGTAAAACTCTCCAATTGACAACTCTCCAATTGACTTCAATTGAGCGCTCCAAGATGAAGCACTCCAGTTTGATATTCCGCACGAACCTGCACTAAGTGCCCTCTCCCATTGAGAGCATCCCCCTGACAGAACTCCAATTGCCAATTGAGCATCCCAATCGAGCACCCGGGGCCAGGCATGGGAATTCCGGACGTCCTCAGATTTGCATTTCGAAGAAGACCAGCAGTCCACAAGCGATGACCGATCCACATTTCACGAGCCCAGAAGTCGCACAGCAACGAGAGTTCATGTTGCGAGCCCAGAAGTCCAACAGCGGCAGAACCTCCGAATTGTGAACCTCCAACAGCTTGCCTCAACACGCGAAAATCCCTGTTGAACAAAGCCAAAAGTGCTGCGCCTGGCAATGAAAGACATGTCGGCAGTCCTCAAGAACTTCGCGGCCACGCGCGCGCCTAGGCGGGAGCACGGTTTGCGACCAAAATGCGAGCAGGCCTCGAGAAAAGTGCCCGCACGAACACCCAAGATCAAATATGACAATAAGGTTTGTAGCACCCCCAAATAGAGATCTTAATGGGCGCCATTACGACACTGTTTACAATACAAACTGCCAAAAGTTTTCAGGCTGCATGCTTCCTTATAGTTTAATTGTATAAACTTGTGAATACAATGAGTGAAGTGAATAAGAGAATGAACAGATTTAGCATTAGAACATGACTTCGCTAATTTAATGATCGCGAGCTCGTTTATTTTCCTTTTTTTTTTTCTCGAAAATTGCCTGCGTACGAAGGTAATAATATGACTACGGGCGCGTAAGGAACAAAGCCATGATAAAAAGGTAGAAAAGGGCCCTTAATTAGTGTATTTTATGTGTGGCCCTTTTCACCCCTCAATAAAAATTAAGAATGAAAGAGAAGGGCAAACATGATTAAACATGCTGATACATGTGGATATCTGGAAGACTGGGAGTCTTTTTGCATGAGTTGCTCATGCCGTGACACTGGCTGCCACGTACGCGGTATTGTGAAGTGTGTGCAAGAGAACACGCCACCGTGCTGCCAAAGTATCTGAGTACAAGGCCCCGGCTTTGCAATAGCAGCTTGTGAAAGCGGTTCTTTCCAAACCGATTTGAACCAAAAAGTCATACATGCATCTATATTTACATTTACATCGGTTTAGACACGTTAGCAGACATCTTGGCGGATATCCTAGATCAGACGAGGAACCAAGAGCTTCGTTGCAACTCAACTGCCTTTGCCCAGGGCATGCGAACCCCAATGGGCATGCGCACCCCTATGGGCATGGCCACGCCTATGGGATCAAGGCCGATTGTTCACGCCGGGCTCGAACGTTTTCGGGGTTTACAAATGGAGCTGGGCGCTTGATTCTATGTTACTGTTGTTTTAAGGTTGCCAGTGCTTGCCAGGCAAGGGTATGGGTAAGTTCCTGACAAGTCATGAAGTTGAGGCATGATGACCGGATTTTGCAAACAGTTTCTTTGTACGATCTTCGATTTAGGCCTTAAACGAAAGTCTCAACTTTAGAGCCTCAAACCCCATGTCCACCGCTTTCGGCGGAAATCTATCAACGGCCAGTCGCCGTATGGCAAGCTCTTAGGATCGCTTAGGCTTCTTGCTTGAGATTCATGAAAGAATGGGCAGAAGCCTGGGTAGTCGAATGGCTGGACATGCGCGCATGAAGACTCACGTGAGCAGGACGCCCCACGGTGGAATGCGAACACCAGGTGGGTCCGTGTGACTTCAGTGTAGCAGAACTCCAGAGTTACCCCATTTGTTTAACCCACAATCTCCAATCTCAAGATGGACAACCCTACATACCCTAGCCCATCCGTCGCAAAAACCCAGAACTTATTCTTGACCCAAAGGCTGGTCAAAATATGCTACGTAGACGCCGATATTGCAAGGGCCTTTGCAGCATCATGCTCCGGATGCACTGATCAAGCCAATCCCTGGGAGCGTCTTGCGATGTAACTCTAAGGACTACAAAGCGCCGCAAACGCGCACACTCATGCAAATCCCCCCGAAGCCTTGCAGGCATGCGAACACCGGGCTACGGCACTCCTCATACGTGCTGGCCTTAAGGATGAGGAGCATATGTATCTTAAGAATCTTGAAGGCTGGCTCGAAGTATCACGTCTGGGTCACAATTGGACCCTGAACCCTAACCCTAAACCCTAAACCCTAAACCCTAAACCCTAAACCCTAAACCCTAAACCCTAAACCCTAAACCCTAAACTCCAGGGTCTGGTCGTGGGTGCCTTCGTGTAGTATACGGGCCTGCCAAGGCCGATGACCCCGCACAGCGTTGGCGGGAGCTTGAACGAGCTGGGTGAGGCCAGGATGACGATCAACGAATCATCTAATCAGTTCTTTAGGGTTTAGGGTTAAGGGTTTAGGGTTTAGGGTTTAGGGTTTGGGGTTTGGAGTTTGGGGTTTGGGGTTTAGGGTTTAGGGTGGGTCTAAACCGCTGTCTTGAGTACACCAACCTGATCCCCGTTGGGACTTTTTAGACCCAGAGCTTGCTTGGGAACTTCTGCTTGGACAGGAGGGTTTGGAGTTTGGGAGGAATGGTCCAACGAAATACGACATCTTCAAAATCCCACACCAACCCTCCAGTATGTACTGAAGCTTCACAATGCCGATGAACCAAACAAGACAGAAGCGCTCGCATCCCCCCCGCAAACCCCCTGAAGTACCCAGAGACTCCAAAACCCCTTAATTAAGGAATATACCTTAAGTAATAATAGGAACCCTAATATGATTTAAGGTATATTCCTTAATTAAGGGGTTTTGGAGTCTCTGGGCCCGGAAGTACTCCTTTCAACAGCAACACCGCTGCAGGCCCGAGGCACGGTTCTGGCCGTAAAGTTGGACAGGCGGGGGCATCCTTGGGCCCTGGAGAGTTGTGTTTAGGGTTTAGGGTTTAGGGTTTAGGGTTTAGGGTTTAGGGTTTTTTGGTGGGGGGGGAGGGGGGGGGAGGGGCCTCACACATGGGTCCCGCATGCACCAGGAGCTGTTTCGTAAAGGCTGCCTAAGATAGACAGGATATACCACAGTTCAGAGTACACAAGCCGTATTGTCTCGCCATTTTCGTAGGGAGGTTCCTAGTCAATCCCAAAGCTCTCCCCACGGCAAGGCTCACTTGAGCGAGCCTTGCCCATAAGCAGAGCTCGTGGTTCGTGTCAGGCTGAAACCACAACTTTGATGCTTAGGGCTGCAGCGTTCGGGCTCGTAGACGGCTGCATACTCAGCCCCTCAGCCAGGATCATGGACAGCGTCACTGGACAGACGGCCTGCTCCTGAGTGAGCTGGAAAGGATGGGTAAGCTGCATTGATGAGTATACAAGGTGCACGGGGAAATATTTGGGCTGCGTAGGGTCTGAAGGTAGGCCAAGGTCGCACCTTCAAGTGTAATTGCCCCCAACTGTTCCATTCTTGTCCTCTGTGCAGTCTTGAGTGTGGATGATACGAAACGATACTAAGCATCCAGCTGGTACACTCCAGCATCCCCTATGGCCTAAAGGCTTTGGACAAAGGCCATGCGGCAAAGGGGGCCTTGCGCCATCCCCACTCCCGCCCCCCCCCCTCCCCCCCCCCCCCCCCCCCCCCCCCCCCCCCCCCCCCCCCCCCCCCCCCCCCAACCGCTCCACTAGACAACAAAAAGCCGAAGCCAAAGTCAGACCAACGGTTGCAAAAGCTCGTGATGGAACACTTTCGCATCAAACTGCAATGCCTGACCCGAGGTGTCGGGGGTGGGGGTAAGATGGTGGGATCTTGCTCTTCGTCTTGGCATTGTTATGTTCATTCCATTTCATTCCTCTCCTTGGCCTTCCTCTCTTTATCTCTCGCTCTCACTCACTCTCTCTCACTCTCCGTGACAACCCTTTCACCCAAGCAGCCCCCACAAAGGACCTGCTTGCGCAGTAGAGTTCAGGCTCCACCAACGCAGGTTCTCACAGCTTGAGGTGCCAAAAGTGCCCATAAAATCGGGGTACGTCTCGGGTTTAGCATCTGGAAAAGCATCGAAAAACTGACTTTGCGATGGTTTAAGTGCGGCCAGGTCATGGATCCGAAGGGCTACCTGACGGATTTGAACGCCCTCCAGGAAAACCCTGCTGCCGCTGTGGTTTCAGGATGCGAGTGTGGAGTTCCGATGTTTGTTGGCTCAGATTTTGTCCAAGGCTTGTGGGTCGGGGTTTGGGGGACCTGGCACCCCTGAGCCCTTCCTGAAAATTTGAGCAAGACACCTCCAAATCCCAAATCTTGGAAGCTTGAAGAGGTGCAGTCAGATGCCGATATCAGCGACATTAAGAAGGCACTTGGGTCGCTTTGGAGACTCTGTTTCTGTCAGTGACGCCCAGCTTCCACCACAGAATCAACCCAAAGACAGCAATAACAGAATGCCAGCCAGTACATGTATGCCCGCCAGTTGACATGAGACTGGTAGGTGTGCGTGCGTGTGGTGTCGTTTGTTTGTTTATTTGTTTGTTTGTCTTGGTTTGGTTTGTTTTGGTTTGTTTTGTTTTGTTCTGTTTTGCTTTGTTCTGTTTTGCTTTGTTTTGCTTTGTTTTGATTTGTTTTGTTTTAATTCGTTTTTTTTTTTTTTTTTTTTTTTTCGTGTTGTTTTCGTTGCTTGTTTTTGTCATTCGTTTGTTTTTTCACCACCCTCGGCGTGGGGTTGTTAGATTATGAACTCAACTCTTCTCCTCGCCCGGAACTCTTCTCCTCGCCCGGTCTACTCGAGTGCCCAACCCCAAAGTGTCCCTGGAGTGCCCAACTCTAGAGTGTCCCTGGAGTGCTCAACCCCAGAGTCTCCCTGGATTGCCCAACGCAGAGTCTCCCTGAAGTGCCCAACCCAGAGTCTCCCTGGAGTGCCCAACCCTATTCTTTTCCTGGAGTGCCGGAGAGTCCCCGGACTGCCCAGCCCCAGAGTGTCCCTGGAGTGCCCAACCCCAGAGTATCTCTACCAAGAAAGGGTGGAGATATTCGAAGTAAAATATTTATTTGTTTGTTTGCTTGCTTGTTTGTTTGTGTGTGAGAGAAGGAGTGTGTGTGTGTGTGAGAGAGAGAGAGAGCGCGTGTGTGAGCGAGAATGTGTGTGCGTGCGTGTGTGCGTGTGTGCGATCGTGCAGGCGCTTGGGTGGGTGCGTGTGTTTGTTTGTTTCTTGCATGTCGATGTGCTGGCTGTTCCTGGCCGTTTAGAGTAGCTTGCCAATTGGTGTATTTGGTATGTGTTGCTCTTTGGTTTGGCTCTGGCTACCGTTTTGGGGTTTGGGATTATGTTTAGGGTGGTGTTTTGTTTCCGGTACACAGGGGACGCTTTTGGGTTTTTGGGCTTTTAGGGCTTGGGCTTTAGTGCCCTGTGTGTGTGTGTGTCCCTTGTGGGTAGCCCCTCGACAAGGTTTGATGCCTGCTTGCCGGTGGTTCAGGGGGGTGGTGAACAGGGAAGAGGATCACATACCTGTTCTGAGTCTCTGTGTGCAACCGCTGGTGCTCGTGTGCGTGCGTGTCCGCGCCAGCGTCTCCGTCTCTGCGTCCAGGCCCGAACGTTGCTGAAGAGCGTGATCACCAGCAACCCGAAGCACGGCCCGGGTGGAGCCTGCAATGTGTTTTTTGTGGTTTCAGGGCAGGCGGGGTCCAACTGGTACTTTAGACGGGCTCAGGAAGATTGAGGGGTTTCCTAAGAGTTTGCAGTATGGATTCTGGGTTTTCCGGCGATCTGTCTTTCGGAATGTCAAAGTTAGGCAGACGTGAGTTTCTAGAGTTGGCGTCCTGCTTGGGACGACACACCCCTGCCCACAGGCAATTTGAATCTTGCATGTGAGTTGCAGGATGGGTTAGTGGGATAAGTTCTGGTGAGATCCATTCTGTTATGCCCATCACCTGAAACCCTCAAATCCTGAGTCTCGGTATTGGGCCTAAACCCTAAACCCTAAACCCTAAACCCTAAACCCTAAACCCTAAACCCTAAACCCTAAAGCCGCCTCAGGGATGGAGCTCGACAAGTATCAGAAGACTCTAGATCTGGAATCTGCTGGGTTAACATAGGGGTCGGAATAATTGCTAATAGCATTCCCTCAGGGTCCCTTTGCAGATGTACTATAACAACTCCCCAAAACCCTACAGTCTATTCAGGCCCATATATTCGGCCCCTTGCATCATTTCGCAGCCCGTAGAACCTCGCGAAGCGAACAGGTCTCCTCATGACCTTGCTATAGCAACCTTCCGAAACTGCTGGCTTCGGGAGATCCCTGTTTCTAGCTCGCTTTCCGGAAACAGTTCAGGACCAACGGGGCACGGCCCCATAACTTTGCTGCATGACTAAACATCAGGTTTTGGTTAGCCCTTTGGCTCGACACATGTTCCATGCCTGCCCTTAACATTGCCACGACCATGTGAGCTTCTCAGGCTTCCTTTTGGGTCGACTTGGCAACTCTGAGCTCAGCCCACCAACAAGTTGAGGTTTGTTCGATTTTGCGGTTTAGGGTTTAGGGTTTAGGGGTAGATGGTTCCTGAAGGGCTGTCTCATGCTGCTTCATTCCGCACCAAGGCCTACAGGGTTGTACGCCCCTGAAAGTTAGCATTCAACCCAAACAACTGTAGACACCTCAATCCCGCACGAACCCGACTTGGCTTCGCCATGCACTTGCGCCTGGCGAGATCATCCTCCTTTGCTTGGGCCAGAAGGCCAAGGGTGTAGAGGCTCCCCTTAACTAAGGAATATACCCGAATTCATGGTTATGATCCTCAGTAGAAATTAGGGCATACTCCTTACTTAAGGGGTGTAGGCTCCATCTGAACCTTCCTGCCGCATGGTGAGCTGAGTCTTTGATATTGCAGCCTCGATTGCAACCTCAATAGCCAGTCCCAGTTCAAGGATCCACCCCGAAACGTGTTTAAAGGCCTGGCTCTCTTTGGAGGCCCGAACCCTGCCTAGATCCCCTCCGGGTTTCATTTCAGAAATCTCGACCTTGGGCCTCTGAACATTCAGAATTCAGGAGCACCACGACGTTGCTTGAGAATGGACTCGAAACCTTTTTGTCAACTACATTGGCCACTCAAGAAAGCCGAAAGAGTTCGCTGAAGTCGACAGTCGACAACTGCTGGAGTTGACGCAAGCGGACAGAGCTAAAGCTGCCTTGGGATCTACCCATCACAATCTTCGGGTCCGGCCAACCCCGATTGCAGCAACACTCGAGAATGCTTCGTCCTTTCAGGGCAAACCACGACCCGTCAACGGCAAACCGATGAAAAGCTGATACTTGCCGGCCCAACCCAGCTAATGACGAATGCTTCTACACGGTTCTACTCGCTGACTTGCTCGATTTCCGGCACACCACCTGCAACTCCGCAGCCTTGTGCTGACTTGGAAGCCAAGCACAGTCCTGCATCAAAACAAAAAGCGTGTAACCTTGGTAGGGTTTAGGGTTTAGGGTTTAGGGTTTAGGGTTTAGGGTTTAGGGTTTAGGGTTTAGGGTTTAGGGTTTAGGGTTTAGGGTTTAGGGTTTAGGGCCTGCGCATGGGGGCATGGGGGCAGCATAGATTCTGATACCGATCTGATGATGTCCCTGCAAGTGCTTTCCAGGCAACGCTGGTTGCAGGCCGTGTGTGTCGTCGCAGTTGTTACCGCTGCGGCGCGGACGACGTATGCAGCTGGACCTGGTTTTGCTTACTTTGCAAGTGTAAGTTTTCACGCTAGAATGAGGCCTCAACCGAACGGCATGGGTTTAGGTGCTTCTCTCCCAAGAAACGCATGGCAAATGTTATTGGGCTTCAGGGTCACACTGCAACTTGAGTCGCAAGCAATATGTAAGCCTGTAAGCCCCCAAGCCTGAAACCCGTCATTAGAACAGCAGAAACTTGAGAAAGGTGTTCGCTCTTCGCGATACGCAGCGCCGACGGGCAGGACGGTGGTTTGGCATGTTGTATCGGTTTTGGAGTCGAGCTTGAAAGGGGCCTCCTGATTGCACTTCGGGACGGCGCGAAACCTTAACCACCTGTAAGGTGCTTGTGGTCATTTAGTCAAGAATCTTGTCCTTAAGAAGAGATGCCCAGAGACTCCAAAACCCCTTAATTAAGGAATATACCTTAAATCATATTAGGGTTCCTATTATTATTATTATTATTATTATTATTATTATTATTATTTAAGGTCTATTCCTTAATTAAGGGTTTTGGAGTCTCTGGATACTGTATGGGCTCGGGAGGGCTTGCATCTAACTCCTTTCGCACCGGTAGCTGTGCCCAGAATAAGGGATCTAACTTTTCTCCTAGTCGCTTTGCGTTAATGTCCAACCCGTCTCATCTTCAAGGAATGTTGAGGCAAGTGTGAGAGACTAGCGATCATGGGTTGGAGAAGACAGCGGCTGGGTCAATGGAATTGTGAATGGGTTCATGGGCTAATAAAAGCTACAATGGTGCCAGGACGAGACTTCAGAAGCAGTGACCCAGTTGTGGTAACGTAAGAAGCCTTGTTTGTCCTTGTAGGGGGATCAATGTGGCAAGCTAACATTTCAGCTGAGAAATCTTATGAAATCTTCAGGGTTCACAACATCCACACAGAAACCTGATGCCCTTTTTACTGCCCCTGAGAGGAATTTCGCCTCGGCAGCTGACAGGGTGCGCTCCTAGGGGATCAATGGGAATCAGTCCCTAAACACTAAACCCTACCCTAAACCCTAAACCCTATACCCTAAACCCTATACCCATACCCTAACCCTAAACCCTAAACCCTAGGGCTGGTTTGGGCGAAATTGTGTGCTTTTAAGGGCAAGTTGGGGTTTGACAGTCCCAGGGTTTTTGGGGTGTAGGTCGTTGGTGTCACGCGCGTTTTCCAAAGTTTGTTCTTTTTTGCTGTCAAGCTGAGGGGTTTGTTTGAGGCTATAGTCTTTGCAGGGTTGCCTGGAGGCGTCCGAAATTGCAAGTTATCCTTTCGCGTGCAAAGGGCGCATGTCTGTAGCGCATGCGTGCGCAAGCCCTGCGTCGGCGGGTGTACTTGCTGATGATGTTTGCGATTGGGCTGGTGCTGTCATGATGTCTTGTTTTGAGCCTGAAATCTAGAGACTATCATGAACACACTGGCGCAGCGATACTTGGAAGACTGAAGGACAACCGGCTAAAATGGCTGACCCCGTCCACGTGGCAAGAAAGTTGATGGCAGGGGTGCGTGAAAAAGGCCGAAACCCCCGATTCTCTCTGCCTCTACCCCTCACCCTCATGGGCTGAGCGGCAACGTCTGCTATCTAAGCGCCATCGCGGTTAGGACTGACTTAGGAGGATGTTTTGTGATTGTTGTTAAGAACCCTAAACCCTAAACCTTAAACCCTAAACCCTAAACCCTAAACCTTGACAATACTTACAGTCGGACAAATGCTCGTGAAATCGGGCACACGTACCAGGCAAGTTCATGCGACATCATGCGACCGAAACCACCCTAAGCCCTAAGCCCTAAACCCTAAAACACTAAACCTAAACCCTCATTTTCAAGCGACTTCAAGTCCACATATCACGCTCAGCAGCATCTTAATTACCAGCTTCGGGGGCCCTTGAACAGTCTTCCCTAAACCCTATTCCTTAAACCCCAAACCCTAAACCCTAAACCCTAAACCTAAAGCCTGCTTTTGCCCATCAGAGATCACCCTGTGTCGTTAACGCAGGCGAATCAAGACGGCGGAATCGCCAAACCACTTGCTCTTCCTGGTGCGCGCTCGCGGGGGGGATTCAGAGGTTTAGGGTACAGGGGTTAGGAATCAGGGGGATGGACGGAAAGAGCCACTGTCAAGGGGGAAAAAGGTGCAAGAGATACCTTTGTGTAATACTCCTTGCGCATAACTTTGGGAGGAGTGTCTCTGTGAAGAGACTATAAGCCTGACTAAGCTGACTGTTTCACTCTGCTTTTCACTGTGCATCTGTCAGCACGTGGACTTGGGAGCCCAGAGTCCCGGCGCAGCAGCCTCAGGTGGAGGAATATGAGACGACACTCAACGAGCCTCATGGCAGATCTTGGCTTTTTGGTCATAGTAGTTCAGGAGATGTTTTGAGCCCTCTGGTCCAAGGTTGATCCTAGCCGATGGTCAGCATGCTCTGCTGCAAAGGTGTGCTAGAGGTTGGGTACGTGCACGACGCGTAGGCAGAAGGACGTTAGTACTGAGTAACCTCGGTGTCATCTAGCATCGATTCGTATTCTATGGCCTGGTGATTTCTTGAGTGAGGAGGGTAATCTTGAGTGTGCCAGACTCAGAGAAGGAGAATGAATTGCGATTTCTAGAGGCGCATCAGCAGTCTGCGCAATGCTGCGGTGCCACGTGGGCACTTGCATCAAAGACGGCGCTCAGCTCATGGCCCCTTGAGGACATGGGAACCTCCAACAATGATTGAAAAAGTGACGAACTTCATGGGGACGGTCACGAACGAACACGAACGCTTGCAAACGCTGAAAGCATGGCTGCAGGCCATGTCCATACACCCCCCCCCCCCGAACATGACATGGGTGTGGGATCTGAAAAAAGAGGCTTCAAATTGCGGGCTTTTCTGGGGCCCGGGACTTAGCATCGACAAAGGGTAAAAGATCCAAAAACGTGATGTTGCCGCGTGGAAAAGATTCACACAAGCTGTCGTTGCCGTAGGGCGTTGAAAGCGGAGTTCGTGGAGAATCGAAAAATCTTAGCCACCAAGGCTGAGCCCGTGAGGCTCGTTCCCTGGACCCCTATATTACCTATATATTAACCTGCTACTGTATTGGCTTAAGAACCCCCAGAAACACAGAAGAGTAGTCCCTATATTACCCTGATAAGGATGAATACATTTTGTTTTTTGGGGGGGGGTTCTTAAGCAAGTGGTAGCAACCCAAAACAAGAACCCATCCTCGTATCATCCCTCACGTAAACCCATGCAAACCCTGCAGCCGTTTCATCAAGAGCTGAGCGGTCCCCCGCCGCGCCGCGCAAGCGGGGGAGGAAGGCGCGGAGGAGAGGCGGGGTCCTCATTAGGGTTTAGGGTTTAGGGTTTAGGGTTCAAAGTTTGGGACTCAGGGACAGGGCCATTTAAAGGCTGGCTTCTTTAGGATGGCGACTAGCATCTTTCCCTCAGATTCCGGCCTCAGAGCTATTGGCTAGGTCTCAGATTAGGCCCTGATTCCTTTTTTGGGGGTTTAGGTGCCCTTAAAAGCCCCCTTAAATCAAAACGGGCACCCCCTTTTTTTCCCCCAGGATACTCTTGGGTCTAGGGCTTGCCTTGAGGGAACCATGGTCTCTGCTTTACAAAAGTGGGCCCAAGATCGCAGATCTGGGATGCTGCACCAATTTGGGGCTTTAGGAAACTAAATAAACCCTAATATGGACCCCGAATAGTAAGGTTCCCTTATACAAAGGACCCCCCAGAAGGTACTAGTACCCCCTAATTTCGGAAACCCCCAGATCGTTGTTTAGACTGGCCTCGACACATTGGGCTCCTCTCGCTCTGCTTCAGCAAGGGCAGGTTGTAAGTTCTCGGGATGGGACTCTTGGTTCTCATCTTGGGTTGGTGGTGCGTGGGGAACCGGCCGCAGCATGCGACGGCTCTTACGTCTCGGAAGGTAGAGCAGGCGAAGCAGGGCCTAGTTTCCTACAGGTCAGACGCGACCTTTCAAGGAAACTCCTAGAAGATCGTTGCATCAAAAGTGTCCCTTGCTCCTGCTCCGAAAAGAAGCACCATGACCTTTTTATGCTCCCTGGAAGGCCGCGCGATGCGAGTTAGACATCTCCAAACGCATCTTCAAGAGCAGAACTTGGTAAACACAGGAATCTTGGAGACAAAGACTCGCAGCTTGTGCTTTGGAGGCGATGTGTGGCTAATTGCTAGCTTGCAACTCCGTTTTGCTGGAGGGGTCTCGTTAAGAGTGCTTGACCTGCTTTCGCAACGTTGTGGGTGAAGCTCGCTGCCCGTGCAGAGCAATCCAGGTGCTTGTCCAGAGCATTTGCACGTGCACAGCTTCGGCACAAAGACAGCCAACAATCCCAGCACGAGAATGCGGACCGATCTCCGATGCACACAACAACACGTAACAACACGACCAGCTACCCATGGCCCCTGCTGTATCGGGCTCTGAACTGCCAGCTTTAGTTCCCTTGTTATCCACATCCTGCAAAAGCACAGGTTCCTACTGCACCCGCTTGCATACAGGGAAGCAGCACACGCCGCATCAGCACTCTGGGCAACCCCGAACCGGAGCCCAGTAGACAGCGACGCGATACCATGCAGCCACACCCGACTTGCATCGGCAGTCGCAGCCAGAGCGGAGCATGCATTGCATCACCGCGGCACACGTAGGCAACTCTCGATATTCAAAAAGTGCAACGCTTGCGGCTGACTGCTTGTGTTGTGTTTTTCTAACACCTTGTAAAACCCGGGGAAGGGGAATTGATCCTAGAATGTTCGCCTTCAGAACTGAAACATGCACGCCAAAGTTCTTTGCGTAAAGCCAAGGAGTGGTTTTGCCGTTGAGGGTAGGCCTAAACCCTAAACCCCAAACCCTAAACCCTAAACCCTAACCCCTAAACCCTAAACCCTAAACCCGAGGGGCGATTAGGTGACTAGGGGCTTTGACTCGAAGGAGGAGCTGCACCAGATGTGGCCATGCAGAGTTTGCATTTGCATCATCGGCCACAGTAGACCCTCAACCCTAAACCCTAAACCCTAAACCCCAAACCCAAAGCCCCAAACCCCAAACCCTAAACCCTAAACCCTAAACCCTAAAAACCCTAAACCCTAAACCCTAAACCCTAAACCCTAAACCCTAAACCCTAAACCCTAAACCCTAAACCCTAAACCCTAAACCCTAAACCCTAAACCCTAAACCCTAAACCCTAAACCCTAAACCCTAAACCCTAAACCCTAAACCCTAAACCCTAAACCCGATCCCCCTTTTCTTCCACACTTTCGTTGCGAAGGAAAGCTTTCTGAGCTCCGGAATGTTCAAGTCGGAGTGGATGCCGTGTTCTGGCTTCGCTCTATCCAGGCATTAAAGGCGCCTCGCAAGTGCTTGCTTTGGGGTTTAGGGTTTAGGGTTTAGGGTTTAGGGTTTAGGGTTTAGGGTTTAGGGTTTAGGGATTAGGGATTAGGGTTTAGGGCTTGGGTTCTGGCTTACAAGTTGTGCTGAAACCAGCATGGGCCATTATGCCCTATAACCCCTTAACACGGCCCTTTATAGGCTTGATTCGGGCCTAATAGCCCATCCTGGAAAGGGGATCCCTACCTGAAACCCTTATGATTCTGATGTTGTGTCCGTTTTACGTGGAATTGAGGCCTGGGCGTTGTTGGCTTTAGGATGCTAGAAACGCCTCCTTCAAAATGGCCCGCTGGAGTAGGCTGAAGCCCAGTGCAGCGCTCGGATTTCTAGGAGTCGGATTTTGAGAATTCACAGCTTATTGTGTTGCCTAATGGTCGATGACCTGTTTGTCTTGTGGCAAAGGGCCCTGCTGTTGAGTAGACTGAAGAGATGCAAGACTGCAGGCCTGATGCATGATGAAACCAATAATTGAGGGTTTAGGGTTTAGGGTTTAGGGTACACGGTTCTCTCATTCGTCCGTGGATTGAAGTTTTGCGAGTCCAGCTTCGCAAGGGTCCTGGTTGATATTTCTTCTGAGAATTCGTTCCACCACAAAAGCGCAGGGATCCTCGTATTAGCCGCTTACTTTTCAAGAGCTTCGGGCTTCAAGATCGCCGATTGCTACTGTGACTTGGGATGTTCCCCCTTAACTAACAGTCCTTAATGGGGACTAGAACAGGAGGTATGTACTATAATCCCCATTAAGGACTGTTAGTTTGAGGGGGAACATCCCCAACTGTGCCTCCGTTTCCCCTCTGTGTCAGGACCCTTTCGCAGATGCTCTGGGCGGTATTCCCCCTGGCATCTTCGGGTTTGTGGATCCTTGGATTTTTGAGGCTTTCAGAGCATAGGAGTCTTTCTGCAGATTTCTGCAGGTTCGGGTATGCGTATGGGTTGGCTTATAGGGTCTCAGCAGATCTTCGCAGGAACGAATTCTCTTGATGCATCAAGTAAAACATCCGTCCGCCCGCAACCTGGACCGCTAGAACCTGTGCCTACTCAAGCGGGCCTCAGGATAAGGAGCTGGAGGCGTTCAGAGAGATGCTTGGAGTTACAACTCAGATCCTGTGTTGAGGTTATAGTTGCAGAGGTATGACATTCAGGTGGAGTAAGCACACTTCGGCTCAACACCGCCCAGAAACCCCCCCCAACACCCGAAACCCTAAACCCTGAGCCCATCTAAACCCTAAACCCTAAACCCTAAACCCTCAACCCTCAACCCTAAACCCTAAACCCGAAACCCTCGAACTCCTACCGCCACTCTTGTCGGTCCTGGAGAGCACGACCCAAGGGCTGGGATCAACCCTATCTTCGTCTTTCAGGGCGTGGCACCGGGCCCCCAGCACTCCATGTTTGCGCCTGGGCTGTGACCTCGGGGAGTTTCTCCGGGATTTATAGGGTTTAGGGTTTAGGGCTTAGGGTTTAGGGTTTAGGGTTTTAGGGTTTAGGGTTTAAGGTTTCGGGTTTAGTGGTCTACGTTGCATTCTGGGATTGCTGGAGGCGCTCGACCGCTGGAAATCCTGGGGTGTCGCGTCTTGGGGTCCTCGCACTTTGGTCAAGGGTCTGGGGTGTCGAGCATGCTTTCAGAACGAAAGCCGCTGACCCCAAACCAAGCATTTTCACCAGGGCTCCCTGAACTGCCAATGAAGCTTCAACGTTGATCCTGTAGAGGGGCAGCTTTGTAGACATCCTGTGCGGGTGCGTGTGTACGTGTGCGCGCGCGTGTGTTGGTTTGTGCGTGTGCTGGTCTGTGTGTGTGTGCGTGACGTTAAAGCTTGCAAGCAGAAATCCACTTACTGTACAACTGGCCTGTGTTTCATTTATAAGCTTATCCACTTTCAAGCCTTCGATCGCCTAAATCCGATCCACCTAGCACCCAAGGTTAGCCGCATGGACCATCAAATGGACATGGCATGGAATTGCCACTCGGCAGGCAAATTTCAGCGCATTCCTTAAAGCCAGAGACTCTCGACTCATAGTTGTCATGGTTCTATATTGGAGGGTGAAGACAGGAGAAGTAGAGAGACCGGGGTTTAGCAGCTTGCTGCAGGGCCCTTTATAGTGGAAGCCAAAAAGTTGGAAACTCAATAGCCTCAATCCCTAAGAGTAAAGTATATATAGGGAATCCCAGTACTATTTGTCCTTAAAAAGGTTTCCAACTTTTCGGAGTTTACTGCAGGGCCCTTGGGGTTGAAACACGGCTGGAAAGCCAAAAGGTACACGCTCAGTCGGTTGGGGAAGCCGCATAGGTTAATGTGCACATCCCTTCAGTTCGTTTCTGCCGTAATTTGCTGCATGGCAGCACGACAGACTTAGACTTCACCTCCGTAGCCAGAGTGAATTGCACCTACTTGGCTTTTGGCATCCGCGGGGTCAAAGGCGCGATGACCGATTTCTAGCGATTGGGTGTCACGATTGGGTGACATCTTGGTTCTTATCAAGAAGTATCAAGAATCAATAGCACTTGGTATCCGAGTTTAGTCTTTGTAAGAACGTTTCATACCCATTGAGACATTCTGCAAACTTAAGCGCACCGCGTGAAGCTCTGTGCTCCTTACTTGATGACCTTCCTCGTCCAGTTCATGACCTACCCTACCCTCTTCTTTTTCGTGACCTACATGTTCCATTTCACATCCTGAACAGGTTCCCACTGAAAGCCTATTTCCTAACCCGAATCACAAAAGCTTTGTGCCATTCTGGGGATGATGCTCCCTAAACCCTAAACCCTAAACCCTAAACCCTCGGTTGCAGCGAAGGCCTGGCACAAGGGGAGAAATCACAGGCCGAAGCAGGGTCTGGATGCCGGCGCCGATTTTTTTTTAATCACGAAGAAAGTTCATCAGGGGAGGCGAAGTAAGCAAATAGGCTTTACCAGGCTGGGCTCTTCGCCCCCTATAATCCCCATAATTAACCCGATAAAGGGCCTTTTTAAGGGGTTATAGGGTATGCTATCCGCTATCCCACCCCATCCCCGCCACAAACACATGCATCCATCATCCCATCCGACATTTTTTGCTGCTTGGGGGGTTTGAAGGCTCGCATGTGCACTTTCGAGAGTGTCATATTATTGGAACTACTCACTACCAAATATGTATGGAAGATGGCTTCTCAAGGCTGCAGTGCTGGAGGGACAAAGATGCGAGAGCGGGAGAGAGGGAGAGAGGGAGAGAGGAGGTTGAACAAAATGCCCGTTTCCCTGGTTTGCCAGTACGCCACGCAAGCACACGCGGAACGAACGCATAGACTCGCGCATGCCCGCATGCATTTTCGTAGCTGGCTTTGAAAGCTCACCGGAGCATGACTGCATGGCTGAATGTACTAACATTGCATTGCGAGCGCCAGCGGCATCCACTGGCGTTTTTGCTTGTCCGGAAGTGCGAATTCATTTTGGCCCACTTGCTCGTCCGGAAGAAACTACTTCATTTTGCAGCCCCACTTGCCTCACATGCTCTACTTGCCCTGCTTGCCCCAGTGGTGCAAGCGGGCAGTGGCAATGGGGCACGTGAGGCAGCGCCCCCGCTCCCGCCACCTGCCCCCCCCACTGCCCATCACCCGTCTTGCAGGGTAGCCCAAGTCAGCCTCAGACTTGCTCCCTCGGGGGCAAGCAACCCACCCCTCCCTGTCTCCCCCTCGCTGTCTACCCCCTCTCTGTGTCTCATCCACACACGCATCCACAATCCACACACACAGAGATGCCCATCCACACAACATCCACGCAAATCCGCACACAAACATCCACACATTACACCTCCACACATCCATACACCCTCACGCACACCTCAAATGCGTCGGCGCGCGCAGCCGCGCAGGCGTGCACGTGCGCGCACACACCCATGCGCATCGCATCAATGTGCACCCACATTCGCCCACCGCACCCAGGCCCGAAGGCCCGCACGCTTGCACGCTTGCACGCCTGCATGCCCGCCCTCCTGCCCGCCTGCGCGCCTCGCCTGCCCGCCCCGCCTGCTTGCCCGACTCGCCCACACGTACATGCATGCATTCACGCACACCCGCGCGCTCACGTGCATGCATGCATAAACGCGCACCTGCGCGTGCGAGCGCGGGCGGAGCCTTTTCCGATCCCGCGCCACCATGCGCACGCGCGCGCTGGCACACCCAGAATTACATGCAACAAGGGGACCATACACACTACTCATATGCAATCAGGGTGCTGCGCACTGGCGGTATGACAGATTGCAGAACCCTTCGCAGGCGCAGAAGTGCTTCGCGGTCTCCACGAGCCGAATCAACGGCGATTTCGTGTATTTCATCTTTCACCACTTGAGGCAAAAAGGCTACGACGCCCAGCCGCAGAGGGGCCTGGTCCACAGCCCAAGATTTCAGTAATCCCAAAAACCCACAGGGTTTAGGGTTTAGGGTTTAGGGTTTAGGGTTTAGGGCAACTTCGTTCATAAACCAATGATTGCCCTGAAGCTCGGCACGTTCATGTCGTTGCAACATCTAACCACCCGGATAGAGGTCCTACACTTCGAGTTCCAAACAGATAGAGTATTCGTCCCTAAACCCTAAACCCTAAACCCTAAACCCTAAACTCCGGGCGCTTTCTACAAACCCGTGTGCGTCACACATCGTAGAAGGTTGAAGAGCCTGAGATGTCCTGAGTCTGAAGATTCGAGCGGTCCTTATATGTACTTGGTACATCTTCTAGACTTCTAGACACACGTCAAGACGTGGAAGGCGGCTCTCCCAAAGAAGGCCCAGTGCCCGTAGTAGGGGCTCCACACTTTCACTTTTCAAAAACACATGCACCAAAGGCATTGAGGGTTGCCGGCTGCCCCGGTGTGGTCTTTCAGAGTTCTAAACCCTCAACCCTCAAACCTCAACCCTCAACCCTAAACCCTAAACCCTAAACCCTAAACCCAAAACCCTAAACCCTAAACCCTAAACCCTAAACCCTAAACCCTAAACGTTCATTCAACAAGAATGGTGTTGTTCTTGCTAAGCCACCGATTTCCCCAACGGCTCCAAAGGGAAGTGAAAGGCCTTTGCTTCAGCTCCTAGGAGCCTTCGAGTCTGAGAGCTGAAGGGCCCTAAGCCCTAAACCCTAAACCCTAAACCCTAAACCCTAAACCCTAAACCCTAAACCCTAAACCCTAAACCCTAAACCCTAAACCCTAAACCCTAAACCGCATTGGAAGCCCCAAAGGCCCTTTGGAAAGTGAGGGCTGGGGGGGGGGGGGGTGCTGCATGTAAGCCTGCTAAGGAGTGTTTCCAAGCTCCTTATTTTGCTGGCGCGCAGCTTGCACACTTTGCGGAGCAAGGCGTTGTAGAGAGCCTCCGCCCTGCTTTAGATGTTGTTTTTCGTT
>CAJNDS010002305.1:335609-505619 GCA_905221605.1 Symbiodinium natans
GAGTTGGGCTGAAGGCTTGCGAGCTTGGAGAATTTGTTCGTCTTGAGTTTCAAGGTCTTGGCATGCCGGTTCAGAGTTTATTTCATATAGGGTGGGTGCAAACAAGATCTACGTTTGGGGCTTGGGGGTCTGAAGGTTAGGATTCGAGGCTTGGGGATTAGGATTGAACAAGATTGCTGGCTGTGGCCTTCGTTGCTGGTTGAATAGGTGCAGGCAGAATTTCGCTCTTCTCAAGGAACTGCATGGTGCAGTTTACTGTGTGGGTCAGGGTGGTTCCAATTTCAACGTGTCGACAAGTCGACAAGTGGGCTTCCAGCTGAACGGATGGGGGGATACTCCCGTCAGTCGTTGGCAAGCCGACTGTGCACCAATTTTACCTTACTTCGCCTTTAGTTGAACTTTAAACTTTTTGGGTTTCCTTATTTAGTAGGAACATTAAAGTTTAACCTTTTTTCCCCTTGGTTATTGGAGAAGTAAGTTACAGGAAGGTAGCACTTCGACCTAGCACAAGCGTCCTTGCGTGCATCGAGGTTTCAGGTTTCTTCCGGTTCGTCGTGTTGCTAATAGCGGTCACGATCCCAGAAGTCCCATGTTTCCAAGCCAAGGTACATTATCAAACAGGCGCCACTGATCAACTGGATGCAGACGTTTCCCACAGAGGAGATGCAGCTCACGCAGCAAGTTTGGCACATCTTTTGTGCGGAGACTCCTATTGTAGCTACCCGAACTGACTTGATGGTGACAACAGTTGTGTGACTTTGCTTCTTTGGTCGAACCCAAGACTTGCGCATAAGAAAACTTGTAGAGCAGTGTCTATCCGTGGGTATCTCACACCCTGAGGGCACAGCGCAACATCGGTTCCCTGCATCCTCATTTGAACTTTAGAATTCAGGGTCGAGTTGCCCTGGACGGCTTGGAGACTAGAAGTGGTTGAGGCGACAGCGATTTGCCAAGTTCTAAGGTTTCGACTCAGGCAACTGAAGTCAGAATCTCCGTGAGATTTTGGATGCTGAGATGTCTGTTGTATTCTTCAAGGGCTCTCTTCAAAGTTGGAGCTTGCTGGGAAGCCCTAAGTCCAAGGCAAAGTGATGGTAAGCTCCTCCGAAGGGCCTGTACACATGGTACTGGCAGATCTTATGTTGGTTGGTTCCTGGTGGCCGAAAAGCAGAGGCAAGGGATGATAGAGGTAAAAATGGTCCTGGGCATGCCAGTGATAAGGGTTGTGGTGTAGATCGCAGATGACGGGGCCTGTCACTCCTGTGCCCACAGTGCCATGAAAGCAGACCTTGAGCTCCGAGGGTTAGGAGTTGGGGGCCCAAGGAAGACAGATCACGCGGACGGCTACTGCATCTGCAAGGTGCTAGCACCTCTGGCAGATGTTGGATGAGTGATATCCTTCGATACTTTGGGTGTCTCAGGGTCTCATGGGCTTGGGAGGTAGGCCGAGGTTCCTGAAGGCATCGAGGTGGGGGGCTCAGACTTGTGGGCTCAACCTCTCGCCGGCTGCAGGGAGTGCATGGGCTTGCCTAAACCAAGCCGGAAAGCCTAGTTCCTTGGGTTTAGGGTTTAGGGTTTAGGGTTTAGGGTTTAGGGTTTAGGAAATGCAAAGCAATGTGTGTATGTATGTATGTATGTATGTATGTATGTATGTATGTATGTATGTATGTATGTATGTATGTATGTATGTATGTGCGCAAACATGGTCCTGGACTTCCAGGGCTTTCAGCCGCGGGGCTCGACCCTTGATCAACGTTGGCTGTGAAACATCGCAGTCTCCTCTAGCTTCTTTGGCAAGTAGCAAAAGATTGCAGGAGAGAGGGGCTTTGTGCTTTCGGATGAACCAGCCCGATCCCATAATGGTTCGAGAATTCAGACATAAGGATGTTTAAATGTTTTCGTAGTTCCAGAATCTGAGGTACAAAATTCCCCAGTTCTTCATCTGCAGGCCAGAGTGCAGCAGGGCGCATTCCCGGAATTGCCTTCTGGGCGTCTGTGAGCGTCCGGCTCTTGCGCCAGAAGCCTTTAGAGGTGAAATTTGGGGATGTTCCCCCTTATACTAAGAGTCCTTAATAGGGATCATAATCCGTATAAAGGAGCTGTTAGAAGGGGAACACCCCAAAGTGAAATTTGAGCATATTGCGCCAGGTTGCCCAGTTCAGGGTGGTTCAAGCCATGGCCCGTAGGATCGGGATCAAAACGTGGAACAAAGTGGCCCCTATAGTACTTCGTAGGCAAGCGCATCTTCAGAGTTTCTCTTGGGTTGCAACAGTTTTTCAACCAGGTCTTTCGTACATAAAGCTGGTGCAGCTAGCTCACAGCAGAAGATGGTTTCAGCGATCTCTACATGGCCCTAAAAACGCACACCTTCCTCAGTTGGGTACCGCCCCGTCAAACATCAGACCGGAACCTCTTCGGACAGCAGGATCATGCGATTCGGCCCCTGGGTGCTTGTAGACCTGGCAGTTCACCGCCCCTGGGCCTGAGACTTTGATGCTTCAGGGTTTGGGCCAAGTGTATCAGGGTACTTCTGAGGGTCGACTGAGGAGGTTGTCGAAGCCTCCCTTACACTCTCAATCAAAAACCCCTCACTTGTTTCAGACATGCGGTAGAGCCAGCCAGAATCGGCGAGAATCTCTTTTCAAGTCTGGGCAGGGTCCTGACTTTGCTGTCGCTTTCTGGCTGGTTGCCCCTGCGTTTGCGTGAATCGTGTCTCTCTGCCGTTTTTGTCCAACAAAATTGGGGCCCCCTCCTTGTTGAGATTACAGAACAGTCAACAATGTGTTGTCACATTGGCGACTCATAAGACTCAGAAAGTGCTTGGCGAGGCAATCAAGCGTGCATCCTGCCCCTTTTACAGAACAAGACATGGCGAGGCTTGTACAGTAGACTCCAGGATAGTTAGAACATGGTTTTAGGATGAGAAGAGCTGGGATACCCTTTAGTATACCTTTTGGGGTATGGGGAGAAGGGATGCTCCAACTTCTTTGGAGTTTACTGTAGGTCTTAACTGTGGGGCAGTGGCCGGCACTGGCCGACTAAAGGATTGTAAGCGATGTTGGGAAACTCCCCCCCCCTTTTTACGGGGCTTTCTTTGTGGGGTATCTGACATGTGATGCCTAGATTACCTAGGACTTAGCATTTTGGGCTGTGAAGCCCCCTGGAAGAACGACGACTGCTAAGCTGGGGTGGCTATCTGCGCAAAAGCAACGTCACAGACTCGGTCAGAAGGCTTCAGGGTCGTTCAGGGTGTCCCTAAACCCCAAACCCTGAACCCCAAACCCTGAACCCTAAGCCCTAAACCCTGAACCCTAAGCACTAAGACTCTGGTCTTGAGCGCCACAGGCCGCCAATCCCCGTCGATTTCTCCTTGATCATGGGCGCAAAGTTGCCTCCGGCCTTGCCCCTTGGTGGGTTTAGGGTTTAGGGTTTAGGGTTTAGGGTTTAGGGTTTGGGTGTAGGGTTTAGGGTTTAGGGTTTAGGGTGTTTGATTGTAGATGCTTTAAGAAGAGCGTGGGGGTTAGGGTTTTAGCCCTCAGCCCTGCAAGCATGGCAGGCTCTTGAGGCTTAGGGTTTAGGGTTTAGTAGGGTTTAGGGTTTAGCGGTTTAGGGTGTTTGATTGTATATGCTTGGGTTTAGGGTTTAGGGTTTAGGGTTTAGGGTTTAGGGTTTAGGGTTTAGGGTTTAGGGTTTAGGGTTTAGGGTTTAGGGTTTAGGGTTTAGCGTGTTTGATTGTATATGCTTTAAGAAGGGGTTGGGGGTTAGGCGCAATTCGTACTTGCCCAGAGGGAGCTAGGGATTCATTGGGGTCGAAATTTGGCGAGTTTCCATGCATGGTGGGGCAAAGTCCCCTCCATCCTTTTTAGTAAACCCTAAACCCTAAAGTCTAAACCCTAAACCCTCAACCCTCAACCCTCAACCCTCAACCCTCAACCCTAAACCCTAAACCCTAAACCCTAAACCCTAAACCCGACCCTTCGAAGCCGAAGCGCCGTGAAGGTACTACCTGATGCTGCACGGAATCATCTCCCACAAGCTGCCACAGGCAGGGCACCCAGCGAGCACCCGACGCGAGTTACAACACGGTTTAGGGTTTTAGGGTTTAGGGTTTGGGGTTTTAGGGTTTTAGGGTTTTAGGGTTTTAGGGTTTTCGGGTTTTCGGGTTTTCGGGTTTTCGGGTTTTAGGGTTTTAGGGTTTTAGGGTTTTAGGGTTTTAGGGTTTTAGGGTTTTAGGGTTTTAGGTTTTAGGGTTTTAGGGTTTTAGGGTTTTAGGGTTTTAGGGTTTTAGGGTTTTAGGGTTTTAGGGTTGTAGGGTTTTAGGGTTTTAGGGTTTTAGGGTTTTAGGGTTTTAGGGTTTGTTTAACAGAGAAAGCCGACTTCAGAAAGCTTACGGACACCTTGCGCCCGCATGTTCGAGCTAAGAGCTGCTGAAGGTTGAGTTTGAGGGCTTGGGGAATTCATGTTTAGGGCTTACGTTTGCAGCTTGAGGTGTTCGACCATACTGTTTTCCGATGGCAACTGTCGGAATCTACTCGTCGTTGAGTTGTTTTGTTGCCCCTGCTTTCTGAAACGCTGCTCCTCGTTTCACAAAATTTCTCCTGACTTCAGATGCGAGTATGATCTTGGCCGGACACGGAGGAGAGCGACAAGAACACAAAGACAGCATGGAAGCACAATGTGCTCGCATGCAGCATGATCACTGGCTCAGCTTTGCCAACCCAACCATCCACTGTCATGATCTTGACTATATCCCCCTTTTAGGAACTACTTTTTTGTTCATATACAACCCAAGAGGATAAAAAAAAAATAGTATGTTTATTAAGGTTCTAAGGGGAGTGTAGTTGAAGAGTGTCCACAAAGTTCGTGCCCAAGTTGCCGTAGCAGGCGGCAACGACAGGTAGACCAATGAAGATCCCGCTGAAAGGCAAACCTCAAACCCAAACACGTTTAGGGTCTAGGGTTTAGGGTTTAGGGTTTAGGGTTTAGGGTCAAACCCCAAACCAGAACATCCATACATCATAACTTCCCAGACCACTCTAGGATGGGCCATTCGGCCCGAAAATCCCCATAGTCAACCCTCTACAGGGCCTTTTTAAGGGGGGGTTACTAGGGCTACTCGGCCCTATTATCCCCATAGCCAACCCTCTAAAGGGCCTTTTGTTTTTAAAGGGGGGTTAGTAGGGTATAATCTAGCCAACCCTATAACGGGCCTAAAGGGCCCTTTTTTTAAGGGGTTTAGTAGGGCATAGTAGCCCGTGCTGGCTGGCAGCGCCCAGGCATTGGCCAAAGGCGAGTGGACCGACAAGTCTCAACCTTTGGTTGACACTGCGGAGTCGCTCTCATGGTAAATTGAGAGGCTTAGGGTTTAGGGTTTAGGGTTTAGGGTTTAGGGTTTAGGGTTTAGGGTTTAGGGTTTAGGGTTTAGGGTTTAGGGTTACTATATCCCGCTTCTGATGATTTTTTTCATATAAAACCCAAGAGGACTTGACAAGCGTAATTTTTTATTTAAGGTTCTAAGGGGAGTCTAGAAGAAGCTTGAGGCTCTGATACAGGGTCGGAAGAGTTATTAATAGTATTCCCTTAGGGTCCCGACATGAATCTACTCTAGCAACCCCCCCCCCCCCGCCAAAAAAAAAAAAACTGTTCTAATTATCTAGGCCCGTCCATATTACAGGTTCTTGGGCGCTGGGGTACTTCATATTGTCTGTTTGGGCAGGGAGAGTTCTCTAACCATAAGGGACTCCCTGACGGTCCCCCGCTTGCTTGTTTGGTTTTGGGTGCGGACGCATCGTTTCGGGCGCAAGGCAACGGAACAAAACGAGGCTTGTGAGATGTGAGACCCAATGATGGAGGCTCGGAACAGACCTTCCAAAGAACAAGAGGCATAAACACGCTCTTTACTGCGAACATATCGATGTTGTCTGAGCCACCCCGAATATACGAGCCCGTGCATTTGGGTGAGGCGGTTCTCTGCGGTGTTAGCCTAAACAAGCTAGATCTTGCCGAGCGCTGCAGATTTCTGAGGTTTCGTGGGATCCTTGGCGACTTGCAGGAATACAGGCGCTCCGAAGTATGCTCCAAAGTGCTACTAGGGCCAGTTGTGCATCTGAGGAGAGGTCAACCAAACCGCCCTATGCTGCGCACGACCCCAGTTCCCTTTTGAAGTTTGCGCCTAGTTCTGTGAACGGCTACAAGACATCCCGCGTTGCCAATGCCGCTCTTTCTCTCAAAGCGCCATTATTGACATAAAGTCCACACAGCCGCGCAGTTCGCAACACTTTTCCTTGGATGTATCGGAGCTGATGTAACTCTAGATCCGATGGCCATCGTATAAGCAGCAGTCCTCCAATCTACCGCATGATCAAGTTCGATTCGACCCAGCTAATAGCAACATATTCCCGCGCAAAAGGAGATGGTTAGATGCTTTGGGGTGTGAATGCCAGGGGCCCCCAGGTGCCAAGTGAGCCCCTCAAGTGAACTCTACATAACACCCGAATTTTATCCCTGAGTTTTGCGTTGCTGCTTTTTTTTCACAGCTCTTGGTTCAGGTTGACAGTTTCGAGGTTTGAGTGAGTTTGAACGGCAAGCAGAGGTTCTGGAAGACAGTCTTATGTAGACACACGTACTACTTCAGTTTCAGGCGGGTTTCCTTGGGGCTCATCGCGCAGCATCTGCATCGAAGCTGGGCATGCACATGGCATGACTCGAAGGTTGAATGGTTCGGGTTTAGGGTTTAGGGTTTAGGGTTTAGGGTTTAGGGTTTAGGGTTTAGGGTTTAGGGTTTAGGGTTTAGGGTTTAGGGTTTAGGGTTTAGGGTTTAGGGTTTAGGGTTTAGGGTTTAGGGAACGGGTTTAGGGTTTAGGGTTTAGGGTTTAGGGTTTAGGGTTTAGGGTTTAGGGTTTAGGGTTTAGGGTTTAGGGTTCAGGGTTTAGGGGAAAGTTTCAAGGGTTCGACATGTTCCGACAGGCGATTGAAAGGGCACTGTAAAGCGTCTTGGCGGCCGAGCATTGCGTTAGCACCGGCATCCCAATCCGAAACCCTCAAGTTCTTGGGTTTCGGAGTACAGTACTATACTTGAATACTTTTTTTGGTACTAGGTTCTGATTAGAGGTACTGGAACCTAAAAAGTATATACTTTTTTCCAGGGTTTACTCCAAAGTAAGGCTTCTTGGGGTCTGGGATTGCTTTAGGGTTTGGTGTTTAGGGTTTAGGGTTTAGGGCCCCTTGGAGAGTTCAACTCTGCAGCTTCTCTTAGTAGTAGAGTAGGTAACCTTTAACCTTTTTGGGTTAGTATATTCCCCTTAGATTCCCAAAGGTTCACCTTTAAAACCCCTAGGTACTGGACAACTGAGTTCTTGAGCTGCAGGTAGCTTTCACAAGAAGAACATCTTGTGCAAGGCACCGCGATTCCGAAACCGTTCGGCATGAGGTTTCATGCGGCCTGCGCTCAAGCTCTCTAAACCTGACAGGAAGTTTCCTATAACCCCAAACCCGAAGCCCAAAACCCTAAACCCTAGACCCTAGACCCTAGACCCTAGACCCTAGACCCTAGACCCTAAACCCTAAACCCTAAACCCTAAACCTTGAGCATAGCTTCTTGCCCATGGGATACAGTAGAGTTCGGGTGCATGGGACAGCTGCATGTGAAGTCAAGCCTCGAAAGCATGTCTCTGAAAATGCAGAGTCGCAGCGGAAGTTGAGGACAGGTTCTCCAATCCTGAATACCCTTAAGCCCTTAAACCCTAAACCCTGAACCCTTAAACCCTAAACCCTTAACCCGCCCTAAACCCTGAACCCTTGAACCCTTGAACCCTTGAACCCTTGAACCCTTGAACCCTTGAACCCTTGAACCCTTGAACCCTTGAACCCTTGAACCCTTGAACCCTTGAACCCTTGAACCCTTGAACCCTAGAACCCTAGAACCCTAAACCCTAAACCCTAAACCCTTGTTCCTTCTTTCGCAACCTCAGAGCAGAACTGAGCCCCTGTGGCAATGTTGCCGAAGGGCCGGGAAGCCGGCCCGAAGCCGTCTGATTGCAACCTCTTGTAGAGGGTTTAGGGTTTAGGGTTTAGGGTTTAGGGTTTAGGGTTTAGGGTTTAGGGTTTAGGGTCAGCAGCAACATGAACCGCAGGCACAGGACATCTCGCACGGGTTGAGTTTCCAAAGCTATTGCGGGCCGCAACATCCCTCTGGGTCCTCGCCATTCTACCTTCCCCAATCCCTAATCCCTAATCCCTAAACCCTAAACCCTAAACCCTAAAACCCTTGCATCGTGGCTCCATCTGCTGACGAAATCTTTTTGTCTCACTCACCCTTAGGGAGCCCCTCAGCCAAGCTAGCTAGAAGCTTTTGTCTCCATGCAGGCTTTCTGGGAGTCAAGCTCTGTCCGACAGGCGGGCCAAGATCCGTTTAGCACCCTAAACCCTAAACCCTAAACCCTAAACCCTAAACCCGAAACCCGAAACCCGAAACCCTAAACCCTAGCAGTCTGGCAAGCATGGCCTGCCTTGAAACTGCTACCGCCTAAAGTCTTGACTCTGAGATCTCAGAAGCATTGCAACCTCTTGCGACCCAGCAACGTACCCAGAGAGCCCAATACCCCTTAGTGAAGGAATATAGCTTAAGTTATAAAGGAATCCTTATTCTGATTTAAGGAATATTCCTTAACTAAGGGGTATTGGGCTCTTTGGGTATCTACGAGGCTCTTTCAGGGCCCTGAAAGGCAAGGTGCTTTGCAGTTCAAGGCGCTTTTCAGTTCAAGATGTTCGGATGTTCCTTTCTGAATCCACCCAAACTCCCAATCGCTCCTTCGTTTGGGATTGGGGTCAATTAGGGTGATTGCGGTCGATTTGTTGTTTGGCTGCGTTGTACGAGTCAGAATGGAGTCCCGATAGACTCCCGGTGCTGAGGCGGGTTTGGGAGGGGGGTGGGGTTTAGGGTTTAGGGTTTTGGGTTTTGGGTTTTGGGTTTTTGGGTGTGGGGGGGGCTGAGGGCGGCTTTAGGTTTTGAGGCTTGGGGCTTCATTGCGGGGGCCTTTGGGTTCTAGGGGTTTGAGCTAAACCCTATCCAATGTCCAATTTAGCCAAATTCCCTAAACCCTAAACCCTCCTAAACCCTAAACCCGAAACCCTCACTCCCTAAAGTCTTTAAAGTCCGAAGCTTGTCGCCGGCTCAGGCGCTGAGTAGCGACACCAACCTACCGAAAGAGGCGCGCCTCATCCAGCCGGCGCCTAGGCGCAGAGAAGTCCTTTGAAGTTTTGTTTAGGGTTTAGGGTTTAGGGTTTAGGGTTTAGGGTTTGGGGTTTGGGGTTTGGGGTTTGGGGTTTGGGGTTTGGGGTTTGGGGTTTGGGGTTTAACCTCTTCAAGGCAGCATCATGGCCTGTTCCCCCTTATACTAACAGTGCTTTGTAGGGATTATAGTACCCCCGATTATAGTCCCCATTACGGGCTGTTCGTATAAGTTGAGGACGTTGCTCCACAGAGGTTCAGGTTTTGGGACTCCCTGACATGGCACGGCTCAGGATTCCAGGGAGGGTTTAGGGGTTTAGGGTTTAGGGTTCAGGGTTTAAGGGTTTGGGGTTTGGGGTTTAGGATTTAGGGTTTAGGGTTTAGGGTTTAGGGCTCTGGTTTGCTGTCGCGCAAGGGTTGCAGGCACGAAATGAGCCTTCCACAGAACCCCAGACCTAGGGTTTAGGGTTTAGGGTTTAGGGTTTAGGGTTTAGGGTTTAGGGTTTAGGGTTTAGGGTTTAGGGTTAGGGTTTAGGGTTTGTAGAGTTTAGGGTTTAGGTTTAGGGCGCAACTTCTCAACCTCAATCTCGAAGTCTGGTGTGTATTTGTGAGGAAAGGGCACGAAAATCTCTAAGTTTTCTCAATGAAAGCTGGGGACTTCTGGTTTTAGGGCTTTGTAGTCGTTTGCTCAACCGAACCTCCAAGCACCCAATTCCAAGCCCTCAGTCTACATTGAACTCACGAACCCTAAACACGAAACCCGAAACCCTAAACCCTAAACCCTAAACCCCAAACCCCGAACCCTAAAGGTGAAGTGGACAAAGTGTGATGAAAGCGCACCAACCACCCCAGCTGCTAGAGCTTTCACCCCCGCGCCTTAGGTTACCAGGAAAACATGCGGCGCATTCAAATCATATTCTTGCCGCCATTCCCAAGCATCCACCGGAGCTGTCACTAGCTGCAAAGAAGCCCATCACACTCCGAGGAGATCAAGCAGGGACTTTGCTGGAAGATTCGGGCCGGGGCAGCTACGCGGATGCGGAGTTCTGGACTTTGGGTCTCTTAAGGGCTTTGGGTTTGGGGGCTCACAGCACTTATGGGCAATTAGACGTTTGGCCAAGGGCTTGAATGAATCTGGCACAGCTTAGTGCTCAGAGGTCCACCTCAGCCGTGCACGGGCTGCGAGGTCCACACATCCCTGGAAGACGACTACCCAAAGAGCCCAATACCCCTTAATTGAGGAATACAGCTTCAATGATAAAGGGATCCTTATTATATTTTAAGCTCTATTCCTTAATTAAGGGGTATTGGACTCTCTGGGTACATTGTCATCCTCAACCTGAGCCCCCCTCAAGAAATCTCCATTCCGTCAGGTTAAAGCGGAGATGGCAAGACAGGGAGTCGAAAAGGTTGACTTCAAGTTTTGCCTGAACTGGCATGCCCATGTGCCTCGGCTGCATCAAGCAGTCCAGACCCGTCCGTCTTGAGCGTCGCATATTCTTGGACACATCAGCAGGGGCATCCACAAACCCTAAACCCTAAACCCTAAACCCTAAACCCTAAACCCTGAACCCTGATGAGTCCAACCCACCCTTGTGCAACTAGCTGCCCGCTCCATGGCTGGCTGCATGGCTTCGCTGAATGTTCTGCCAAAGAGCAAGCTACACTTCCACGTCGCTCCCTCGAAGCCCTAAACCCTAAACCCTAAACCCTAGACCCTCCACCGCCCCTTAAAACGCCAAGCCCCGAAGACGTCTCTGAGTAAATCCGTGGAAGCTCAGGAGTTCGAAATCGAGGGCCAGCTGCTGAAGGGTCTCACCGAATCTCGGAGAGCATGTGGCATTGAAGAAGTTGAAGCGCCTTCGTGAAAGGAAGGAGCAAGTGTCCTTTGTGCTTGTTGCTTTCGGCTCCTCATGATAAACTTCAAAACATCTTGAACCTATGGAGCCCTTGTTTTCGCGAATGGCTTCATGCAGAACTGGCTTAGGGTCGACTGGGGCGGGGGGCTTCAGGTTTTGGTTGGGCGGGCTGGCGCTTAAGGGCTAGGCGATTTCCATGATTCGGGGTTCAAGCTCACCAGCATTCAATGAGCAGCAGGCGCCAGCGGCAGCAACAGTTCTTGTGATGGGCATTGCTGGGCATTTGCGACGGCCGGACTGAACCCAAGACCCTGCAACCAACTGCAAGCTCAACGCATGAAGCCAACATCCTGCACCAAGTCATGAAAGCCGTCAGAGCCAACACTCAATCCCAAAGAGCCCAATACTCCCTAATGAAGGAATATTCCTTAAATCATAATAAGGATCCCTTTGTAAGTTAAGCCATATATTCCTTATTTACGGGGTATTGGGCTCTTTGGGATCCCCAGCCCCAAAACAGAAGCCCTTAGCTGCAATCAAGGACCAAGCGCCACCCACGTGCGATGCTGACTTGCACTCGCTCTCTACGCTGGTGCACTTCATTGTGCTGGACCCGCACTCTTTGCATACTGGGGTCGGTTGCATCCCCCCTCAGAAGGATCAAAAGGATTAACTTCGGGGGGGGCTGCAGGGTGAATGCAAACAGTGTCCGGTAAAAAGCCCTCGCCAATAAACCGTCACACCGATACGCCGTTCTGCCCCCCCCGGACCCCGGATGTCGCGCAGCGGCGCACTGACGCGCCACTCCGGTGCACGTCCACATCAGTATAACAATACACCGGCTCACGCGACATAGCGGTGTATTACCCGTCCGCTTACACCCAGACCATGGCAACCTTGGCTTGGCCTTGACTGGTGCTCATTGTCATTCTCTTTGTTTTTTCCTGCATTGCTTGGTGGAATGTGCTGAGCTCATCAGAGCCTCCGAAACCCTAAGCTCTAAACCCTAAACCCTAAACCCTAAACCCTAAACCCTAAACCCTAAACCCTAAACCCTAAACCCTAAACCCTAAACCCTAAACCCTAAACCCTACACCTCATAGAACAGCAGGAGAAGCTGGATCTCATCAGCGACGACGGAGCTGCGACAGTATTGAGCGACGTGCTCAAGCAGCTGCCTGGCAGCCACTGAGGTCCAAACCCTTTGGTTCTTCGTAGGGTATGAGGGAATCAAGGTCTAATTAGGTTCTTCGTAAGGAATGAGGGAATTAGGGCCCTATTATAATACCCTTTAAGGGAGTAATATAGGGTACCTCATTCCCTCACCAGTCATGTTTTGAGTCTGGGACGAAGGCCTATCCGGGGCAAACCCTGCAAGCTCACACTCCCCTTACCCTAAACCCTAAACCCTAGACCCTAGACCCTAGACCCTAGACCCTAGACCCTACACCCTAAATCCTAAACCCTAAACCCTAAACCCTAAACCCTAAACCCTTTCATCCCCGTTCCAACCTAAGGACTCCGGCCACGCTAATGGAACCAGGCTCTTTGCAGCGGTCGAGTCTGGGGGTCCCAGGGTTAGGTTTAGGGTTTAGGGTTTAGGGTTTAGGGTTTAGGGTTTAGGGTTTAGGGTTTAGGGTTTAGGGTTTAGGGTTTAGGGTTTAGGGTTTAGGGTTTAGGGTTTAGGGTTTAGGGTTTAGGATGGGTTTAGGGGTTTAGGGGGTTAGGGGTTTAGGGTTTTGGGGTTTAGGGGTTTAGGGTTTAGGGGTTTAGGGGTTTAGGGTGTTTAGGGGTTTAAGGGTTTATGGGTTTAGGGGTTTAGGGGTCTTCGGGCGCAGCGGGGCGCACCATGGAGTAGGGGCCGAGCAGGAGGATACTCGAGTTCTCCAAGACGAAACTTCCGCTTTGGCTACCAGTATGGCTAAACAGAGCCCCTCAATCAGGATGGGATCAACCCTTAAAGGGCACTCTTTTGGGGCTATATACCCAAAGAGCCCAATACCCCTTAATGAAGGAATATAGCTTAAATGATAAAAGGGACCCTTATTATAAATTAAGCTATCTTCCTTAAGGAAGGGGTATTGGGCTCTCTGGGTATAGGGTAGAATCGCCCATCCTGGTTACACCTGACCGCCCGCAAACGCCCTAAACCCTAAACCCTAAACCCTAAACCCTAAACCCTAAACCCTAAACCCTAAACCCTAAACCCTAAACCCCTAGCAAACGCAGGCCTGATAGCTCTGGAGCTCATGAAGTTCGGGCTGCTCAATGGCGAGCCGTTCGAGGCTGCGCAGGCCGCCGGATAGGTACCCAGAGAGCCCAATAGCCCTTAATTAAGGTATATAGTATATAGCTTAAATCATATAGGGATCCTGACTATGATTTAAGGAATATTCCTTAAGTAAGGGGTATTGGGCTCTTTGGGTACCAGGAGGGCTACTGGGCCCTACAAACCCCCTAACCAACCCTATAAAGGGGTTATAGGGTATAAAGGGCCGCTTTAAAGGGGTTATAGGGTATAATCGCCGATGCTGGTATTAAGGGGTCATATCAGGAGTCGACATCCAAAACATGGGGGGTAAGAGTTTGGGAGGGTTCCGCCCTTGGCTTTGTTTGGGGCTTGGGAAACAAGTCAAGCAGCTCCCGCTTTGTTCCCGCTTTGCCGCCCTGCCGCATTGGCAGGGTGGCTATGGGATGCTATGGTAGGGTTTAGGGTTTAGGGTTTAGGGTTTAGGGTTTAGGGTTTAGGGTTTAGGGTTTAGGGTTTAGGGTTTAGGCTTTAGGGTTTAGGGTTTAGGGTTTAGGGTTTAACTCTGCAAGTCGACCCTAGTTTGGTCAAGCCTGGCGTGATGGGCAGAGAGCTTTCTGTGACAGGAAGACAAGCCATTCCCAGCAGCTCGGCCAGCATTGCTTATCATGTCTTTTATCGTTTTCTTTGGGGGGGGGGGTGCTTTTCTACTACACAGGTGAGAGCTCATGCAGCTTTTTGCTGCAGTTGTCCACTCTTTTGGCTCCTACTCCCCCTGCCCGTGCCTCACACAACTTATGCATAATTTTAATACTTATGAGACTTACATGATTGAGGTTTAGGGTTCAGGGTTTAACTTTTCTGCCGTTTGTGGCTGACAAGGTTTGGTAGCTTCACCCGCCCTTCAACGCAAGGTCCCCAGGTTCCGTGGGTGGCTTTTCTGGTAGCACGAAGTGGTATAACAATAACAAATACTAATAGCAACTAATAATAATATTAGTAGTAGTAATATTAGTAATAATAATAAACAGAATAATAATAATTACAAAAATAATAGTAATAATGGTAATAATAGTAATAATAGTAATAATAATAGCTGGGGGCATGTGATGTACTGGTCCATTGTGGCCCCCCTAAGCCTGGACCAACACGCAGAAGAACCACACACTCACTCCAGACGCAGCAGGAAGCAGAACAACCACACCTTCAGCCAAGGAGCAGACCCTAAACCCTAAACCCTAAACCCTAAACCCTAAACCCTAAACCCTAAAGTGAAGGACAGTTTCGCAAATTTCCGCGAACCCGGACATCCAACAGCGGCGACCGTTTCGCATTTCTGGAGCCCCTGGCTTCGAAAAAGTGCTGACAGTTTCGCGGATGGCGAACGCGGCCACGCCCGCGCCTAGGCACCAGCATGGGCTATTATACCCCATAACCCCTTAACAAGGCCCTTTATGGGGTTGATTATGGGGATTATGGGGCCTAATAGCCCATCCTGGCAAGAGGGCGGTTTTCGTCCAAAGTGCGAGTCTTCGAGAAGACCCATGGTCGGCAGCGCGGGTGCTGCCCGGGTGCGCCGCCGGCCTCGAAGCCCGCGAGCTTCAGACTGTCAGGCTTCAAAAGACAAGCTCCCGAGTTTCAGGCTGCAGGCTCACGAGCTTGAGATTTGAAGCCCGCGAGCTTCAGAGTTCAGGCTTCCGAAGCGAAGCTCGCGAGGTTCAGAGCTTCGCTTCACCCGTTTTGCAAAACCAACGTGGGGCGTACCCTCGAAAAGTGCAGAGCTCGGTTTTTGACTTTTCGCACGCTTCTCCGGCCAGTGTTTCGCAAGTTTCTCGGCGAGCTTCGAGCTGGAAGCTCAGAAAAGCACACACACACACACATACACTAGGGGATAGGATTAGGGGGACCCTTGGGGATATAGACCCTCTGAATAAGGTCTCTGTTTAAGAGGGCCAGAAGAGGGTAAAGAAGGGGTTCCCTTTTAAGGGTCCCCCTTATCCTACCTAGGATCACAAGCACACTTAAACGCGCTTGACCCGATCTACCCTTTCTACCCCTCCCACGCAGGAAGAGATCCACTACCCTGTCCCGGGGCAGCTCAGCGGGGCAGAGCGGGATAAGGTCTGCCGGGCAGCTCTCCGGGTTTGAAATCCTGACGGCCCTTTAGGGTTTAGGGTTTAGGGTTTTAGGGTTTAGGGTTTAGGGTTTAGGGCAACGACATGAGGTTCTAATTCCACTGGTCCACACCATAGTGTTTGTAAGGCTTATACTTAGTAGTAGAGTAGGTAACCTTTAACCTTTTTGGGTTAATATATTCCCCTTATATTCCCAAAGGTTAACCTTTAAAACCCCTAGGTACTGGACAACTGAGTATAGCTTCTCAAGGATTCACACTGCAGAGTTTGGATTGGGAGGTACTTGGAGCGGCCCGGGGGGGTTTTGGGACGAGGGTTGCGGGTCTGCAGTCTGCTCTTTGGGGTTTCAGAGCAAACCTCCCCGATGCTCTTTGCAGTTGCCTCTGTGTTGTGCTATCATCTCTGAAATTCTCTGAAATTCTGAGAGAGCGCGGTCGAGTCAATGATCGATTGACAGCACTGGTGACCTGTAGTTGGGGTGTGCGTTTAACTATTGCAAGCTAGGAAGAGAGTTCGGCACAGGTGTGTGGAACAATGTTGCTGTGCCGGGTGATGCTTGGCTTGTGAAGGCAGGAGGGATAGGGTCAGGGCCAGCATTGAATAAGTTCATCGTGACTCGTTGATACTTCGTCCCCGCACAACGGAACCAACAACGAAAGTGAGCAACGCAGTCGTCATACTGTAAAGCCTAAAGAAAATCCACTAGCTAAAGCTCTTATATCCCACTTAAGAACATCCCAAACCCGAAGTCCGGAAATGTCCGGAAACCATAGCCAAAACTCCATATGGGAGTTGACGAAAATAGGGGACCCCCCCCCACCCCCCAAAACAAAGTCTAGGATTCCCTTATAATCAGGACCCCCATAAGGCACCCCCCAATTGCGGAAACCCCCACAACTCCCAGAACAGCCCTAAACCCTAAACCCTAAAGCCTAAACCCTAAACCCTAAACCCTAAACCCTAAACCCTAAACCCTAAACCCTAAGCCCTAAGCCCTAAGCCCTAAGCCCTTAGCCCTAAGCCCTAAACCCTAAACCCTAAACCCTAAACCCTAAACCCTAAACCCTAAACCCTAAACCCTAAACCCTAAACCCTAAACCCTAAACTAACCCTAAACCCTAAGCCCTAAACCCTAAACCCTAAACCCTCAACCCTCAACCCTAAACCCTAAACCCTAAAGCCTCGGCTCCAAGGATGTCCCTGGTCCCAATGCGTCTAAGAAATGTGACCTGGCTCTCGGGGCTGCCCGTTCTTCCAGGATGGGCTATTAGGCCCTAGAATCCCTTAGGGTTTAGGGTTTAGGGTTTAGGGTTTAGGGTTTAGGGTTTAGGGTTTAGGAAAAGGGCCTTTTCAGGTAAGGGTTTATAGGGTACAATAGCCCATGATGGTTGTTGTGGTCCAAAGTTCTTCTGCTTTTGCTGGATGCTGGAGTGGAATTCTTCTATTCCGAAGTGGTTCCAGGAACAAAAGGGTGGAAAGGTCGAACCGAGCTTGACGGTGGGTGTGGGCATCAGGCTTGTTGTTGACACTTCTGTGTCTTGGTGGTCCTCATCTGGCTTGGACACAAGAACACCAGGTGTGTCCGCATGACCCTAAACCCTAAACCCTAAACCCTAAACCCTAAACCCTAAACCCTAAACCCTAAACCCTAAACCCTAAACCCTAAACCCTAAACCCTAAACCCTAAACCCTAACGTGCGGGGCCCGAAGCAGCCGCTCAACTGAGTTGCGATCGACACCGTAGTCGTGCCTGAGGTGATGTGGGACTCTGACGTGGATTTCGACCTTGCTGCTTTCCACGTGACCTGGCGCTTGATGTGTAGACTTCGGGAATTCCAGCTGGAGGCGAATCAAGATTTGAGTTTCAAGGCTCAGCGTCATGAGCGGGAATGAGATTGCAGTCCGTGTATGCAGCTCAAACACATAGCCAAGGCCAAGCACCCATGTCGGCCTAGGGTTGTCAACGTCGCTGTCGAATTTGGGGTAGACCCTGAACCCTAAACCCTAAACCCTAAACCCTAAACCCTAAACCCCAAAAGCCTAATCAGCAAAGGGAACTATTTTCCCCACAGACAAGCCGCTCATGCAAACGCAAGCCTTCAACCCGAAACCCCGAGAAACGTAATAAAGAAGCCCAAAATGCCAGAACAAACCTGCCCTTGCAGGATGGACACTCCCTAAACCCTAAACCCTAAACCCTAAACCCTAAACCCTAAACCCTAAACCCTAAACCCTAAACCCTAAACCCTAAACCCTAAACCCTAAACCCTTCTTAAGTTCAAAGACTCAAGCCCCCCTCAGGAGATAGGTCTTCAGGATCCAGGAGGGCCCGGGTTTAAACTTAGATTTGAGAGCCTTGAATGTTTAGGGTTTAGGGTTGAGGGTTTAGGGTAGGGTTTAGGGTCCGAAATCCAGAAACCTGCAAGTTGGAACAGCAGAGGCCCTTGTGCGAGCGTTGAAGCGGACGCTGAGGCGTGCTTCCCAGCCCGGGGTTTAGGGTTTAGGGTTTAGAGTTTAGGGTTTGGGGTTTAGGGTTTAGGATTTAGGGTTTAGGGTTTAGGGAAAATCAACTCGTTGCTTTTATTTGGCAATCTTGAGACCTTCTGGCGCAAACAAGTTCTGGTGAGCCCCAGACTTGCCAGTGCCCTAAACCCTAAACCCTAAACTCTAATCCCTAAACCCTAAACCCTAAACCCTAAACCCTAAACCCTAAACCCTAAACAGGTTTACTTCGATGGACACTGGGGCTGCCGTAGTTCTAGTTACTTAGGGCTAGTTCCGCAAGCTTGTGATGCAGGTTCGAATGTCACTTGGCCCATGTTGTCAGGGTTTGTGATGGTGGCCGGTGATCGCCGGTCCAGTTCGAGTGGAGATGTGCCGCATCTAGGCGTTCTGGTGGATTCCTAAACCCTAAGCCCTAAGCCCTAAACCCTAAACCCCAAGCCCGAAACCCTATAGCCTATAAACCCTAAACCCTAAACCCATTGGTCAAAGGAATCGACTGAAAAAGACCCTAAAACCCCAAGCCCTAAACCCTAAACCCTAAACCCATTGGTCAAAGGAATCGACTGAAAAAGACCCTAAAACCCTAAGCCCTAAACCCTAAACCCTAAACCCTAAACCCTAAACCCTAAACCCTAAACCCTAAACCCATCGGTCAAAGGAACAGACTGAAAAAGACAGGAATCAGGAACGACCCTGAAGCCGACATGAAGCCCAAAGGCAGCTCGTCGAAGGAGCTCTGGCTTCGGTTCTGCTGAAGGACCGGGAGGGAAGGGTTTAGGGTTTAGGGTTTAGGGTTTAGGGTTTAGGGTTTAGGGTTTAGGGTTTAGGGTTTAGGGTTTAGGGTTTAGGGTTTAGGGTTTAGGTTTAAGGGTTTAGGGTTTAGGGTTTAGGGTTTAGGGTTTAGGGTTTAGGGTTTAGGGTTTAGGGTTTAGGGTTTAGGGTTTAGGGTTTAGGGTTTAGGGTTTAGGGTTGTGTGACAAGGCATGTCGGCCAT
This sequence comes from Symbiodinium natans, assembly GCA_905221605.1. Classification (NCBI taxonomy): domain Eukaryota; class Dinophyceae; order Suessiales; family Symbiodiniaceae; genus Symbiodinium; species Symbiodinium natans. The sequence continues at coordinate 354,577 of CAJNDS010002305.1, forward strand.
CTGCCTTGAAAATAGCTTCTCCTGGTTCTGACGATTAAGGGTGGGGACCCCACAGAGTGTAGTCAGGACGCATGACTTACTTAGCCAATAGTTGAACTTTAAACTTTTTTGGGTTTTTTTATTCAGTAGGAATAGTAAAGTTTGACCTTTTTTCCCCTTGGTTGTTGGAGAAGTAAGATGAGTCGCTTTCGCTTGGCTTGGAACTTCGGGCACGGTCCATGGTGTGAAGGCCATCATCATGCCAAAGATTTAGGGTTTAGGGTTTAGGGTTTGGGGTTTAGGGTTTAGGGTTTGGGGTTTAGGGTTTAGGGTTTAGATCCCTTGCAGGTACGGTATCATGCATCCCCCGTTCCGGCGTGGGCAATGATCCTGTTGCCCTTTTAGCTCCACACGGCCAAAGTCTCGAACTCCGGAGCTACAATTTTTAAGAATACCGATCTTCAGCCAAAAGCCGTCTTACCTCAAAGCAGTGCTCCAGGACCTTTCCAAGGTCAAGCTCCTTCCCAAGGGCTTCATGTGCGCCACCCCTAGCAAGGACCCAACGGTTCCCACTTCTCAGCTCAGGTTTGGTAGAGGAATCAGTTGGGGTTTGGGGTCTGAGGGCTTATTCTGGCTTAGGCTTGGCTGTTCCTGGTGTTTTGAAGAAGGCCTGCGTGGTCCAGAAGCTGTGGTGACAAACCCTGCCGATAAAGTATCAAAGCACGGGTTTTTGTCGGCTGTGGGTCCTATTGCCGATCAGCGGATTCTTGCGCATCCTCAGCTGAGCAGATCCTTATCATCCTTAACCCCCCTTCCATACTCTACATCGACCCATAATTACCCTGTCTTTCTGCGCTTCAAGAAGCCTTTACCACTGCTAGCATCTCATGGGCAATGTGTACAAGTTTCAGGAGTGCAAGGCTGCAAGGCTACGTCTTGAAGATGCTCCAGCTACTATGCTCAAACCCCCCCGATAACGTAGCATTAGGAAAAGTGTCACGATGGTGGCAGCCTTTTGTCGCGCTGCAGGCGCCTGTGGACTTGCAGCTATGCGTGAGCTTTGCGTTTCATACAACTGTATGTCCTTGAAACAATCTGGCAGACTTGCAGACATTCATGCTGAACTTCGCTGTGCTTCCGTTATATGCCTTCAAGGCACGCGGACAATGGCTGGGTCACAGCCTGTAAATTACATGAAGGCTGATGGGAGACATTTCTTTGAGGCTGGATACGGGCCCCGCTCCAACAAGCATGCTGGTGTTGCCATTTCTTTTGATGCATCTAGGCATCATCGCAAACACCTCACCCAGGTGGCTTGGCCAACAGATCCCTGCCTTTCTGGTCGTGGTTTAGCTGTCAGGTCACGTCGACCATGCAGCGATATCACATACATCAGTGCATATGTTCCACCGGCGACACACACTGAACGAGCTCTTGTGATTACGCAGAAGCTTTTTAGATGGCTTTCCCATGTTCTCAACAAGCTCCCTGCTCGGACCACCCCAGTGCTTTGTCTGGACGCCAACGCGCGTGTTGGCGCCCAGCGTGGAGGAGGCCACCTCACATCAGAGAGCATCGGTTCGTGTGATGCTGAAACAGAAAACGGCAATGGGCCAATTTTTCAACAGTTTCTGGAGCAATACCACCTTGTGGCGTGCAATACAATGGTTAGTGCTGGTCCAACATTCTATTCTGGCACGTTTCGCACAACTTCTCGCATCGACTACATATGTGTCCCACAAGGCTGGTGGAGCTCACGGTTGGCGCAGAACCCGCATGTCCTTCTTCACAAAGGTGATCGGCTACAACTCGTCAACTGTGTGAAGCGGGTTGATCACCGGCCACTGGGGGTCTGGTTGCACACTAGAAATCTGCAATACGAAGCGCATGACCAAGTCAATTTGGATCGCGATGCAATTGTCAGATGTATCACTGCAGGTGATTCTCGTGACAGCTTCGTGGAGGCGGTACAACAACAGTGTACAAGCAACTGGGACCGTTGGCAAGAGGCTGTGCAGCGTAACAACCCTACTGATATTTACGATGTTCTTCGTAGTACCCTTCACCGCGCCGCTTCACAGGTTTTTCAAGAGGCTGCGATTGTTCATCCTGATGTTGCTCGCTGTCGTGATTTGCGGCGAACAGCTCTTGTTCAAAGACGTACTGTGCGTGGTGGTTCATGCAATTTTTATGCTGGTGTGCTATACGATGCTGTTCTGGCATACAAGCATTGTAATCTTGCAAGTGCTTGCAACTTACAATTGCCTCTGAAGGCTATGGGTCCGATTTTCTCGGCCTGGAAAGCCCAAATTCGCCTTGACAAAGCCACTCAGGAGGCAAAGCTGGCGTGTCGTCAAGCCCTCAATGTTCGTCGGGAGCATCTTCGGCTTGAGTTGCAAACGGCGTGGAGGAAACGAAGGTTGGCGGAGGCCTGGAAGCTGTGCAGGCGCATAGCGGGAGTCCACAAGGGGTCTCGCAGGAAGTGGGGCCGCATGCCTCTCACTGCTATGCCATCAACCCAACAATGGCAGAAACACCTCGCGCAAGATGCGCGTCAGGGTGGGTGGAGCGCAACAGCTGTCAGTCAGCGTTTACCCCGCCAAGGTATTGATATGGCACACTGCCTGGTCACGCGAACACATCGCGAACATGCTGTCCGTGACTACAGAGATCTTTCGCGCTGTGTCAAACTTGGTGCGTTCCGAAAGAGTGTTCCTGATGGTGAAATCCCATTGGAAATCTGGCGGCTGGTCATATTTCCACAGGAGGTGAGAGATCAGCAGAGATTTGGAGTGGGTCACGAGCGGTCTTTTCCAACTCCCTTCACTGCTCAACGCTGGCTAAAACAACTTCTGGCGAGTATACGTTCTGCAGGACATGCGCCGTGTCAATTCCAGCTCAGTGCTGGTCATTGTGTGCATAAAGCTTGCAAGCCGCACGTAGGGGAAGATAACCTATGCAGTGATGTACGCATTGTACATGCTTTTGGGGCACTGGCCAAGCAGTACTACAGAATGCTGTGGCGCAGATCAGTAGTGCCGCACCTTCCCTCTCCCCCTGCCTTTGCATATGGTGGTGTTGTGGGCAAGCGCAGAGAAGAGGCTATTGCAGTGCAAAACATCATGGCGTTTCGACTTCGCACAAGTGGGGTTTCATCCGCGCTCAAGCTCTACGACGTGAAGAATGCTTTCCCCTCACCTGCGCATTCTAACATTCGAAGCATTTTCCAACAACTGCCTCCCTCTCAGGATGTATCAATTCTTTTACAGCACATCGTCAACCACCGGTGTGAACTCCAAGCATGTGATGGGTCAGTCTTATTGCAGCCTGGTTCTGGCATTCCGCAGGGAAGCACAATCGCCACTGAGTGTTTCAACTTGGTGTACTGGGGCGCAATCCGCCAATTCGAAGACCAGCTGATGCCGCACAATGAGCTTCTCACCACCAACATGGAGCATTGCCCGACGGCGATCTCGGTGGCCACTACCGTTTTCGTTGACGATCTCGCGTCTCGGGTCGCAGACAACAAACCAAGTGCTCTATTCCAAAAAGTAGAAGACTCTGCTGCCCGCTTGGATGGTGCGCTAGATCGGCTTTCAATGGTTCAGAATATATCCAAAGCTGAAGCCTTGCTTAACCTTCGAGGCCCAGGAGCTCACAAGCTTACTCGTGAAGCTTTTCTCTATGGTCAACTGGTGCCAGGCTGCAAAAAAGAAGCTCGCTACCTGGGGCCATATTTGCATTGGGACTGTTCTTTTGCTCCTGAATGTCAACGACGCATTGACGCTGCTAGACGTGCATGGTACGATTTTCGTGGGTTCTGGTTCAAGCGGATTGATATGCGTTTCAAATTGTTGGTTTTCCGATGCGTGGTGGTTCAAACTCTCTTATCGGGATTGGTGGCTTGGTACGTCAACGACCACTTCATCAACAAGATGGACTCTTTCCTGGTGGGGTTGCTTCGCAAACTTCTCCAAGGACAAGCTTGTTCTAAACAGCAGCTAGAGGATGGAAACACCAGATACCGTTCACTAACCAATCAACAGGTTCACGTTCGGGCTCGCGTGGCTCCAGTTGGCATCGAGCTTGTAGTCGCACGGCTTCGATGGCTTCAAACCATGCTTGCGAAACCCCGCGAGCATCATCAAATGTTTGCTGCGATGTTTGGTCAGTTCCCTTTCGAGAAAACACTTTCGGACCATCCGTGGCTTGTACAACTACGGAGTGATCTCAGTGACCTCTCGCAGATCGAGGAGGCTGCATGGATATCTAACAGTGTCAAAGACAACCCTGCACACCTACTGCATGACGCTGTGCTTCGTGAAGCATTTTGCGCTGTAGATGTTTCGGAGCTTAGGGCAAAGTCCATATCTGTTCAAATCCCGCCGCCTGGCTTCACCGACGGCACAACTCAGAGTCCCGCTGCTACACGTACCGAGTTTGCAGATGGGCATGTGTGTGAATTACTCCGTGTGGACGGCAGTATATGTGGCCAAAGATTCCAGACGCAAAAGGCTTTGTTTGCGCATCAAAGGTTTGCGCAGGATGGAGAACATGGCACCGAGGTACATGCAGCTACCCTTGTGGTCACCAACCAGTGTCCTTTCTGCTCATCGGCGTTCAGCAGTATCGCTTCTGCAAAAAATCATTTCAGAAGAGCTCTGTTTCATGGCCGTTGCATTGCTGATAGTGCTTTTTTGCCGGTTGAGGTCACACCGTGTTATGATGTGATTTGCCCCCTATGTGACTCCGCCTTCGCTGACCATTATGCTTATCATTGGCATGTTCGCAGTCATTTTCCGGATCTTCAGCATTCCATAGAACTTCTTGACACTTCTGGGCTCACCTTCCCCCCCCACATCGAAGTTAGCAATGAACCTCGGCCTAGAGCAAAATCAGGGCGAGCGGCCGTCCAAGGTTCGTGCAGTCGCGCGACAGGGCATGGAGGATGCGGAGACAAAAAAGCTGCTGTCAACACTGGCAAAGTTGTCATTGTCAAACGCAATGCAAATCAGGGCTCTTCGCAGCATCCTCTTGGAAGTGCACCAAGTTCCTGCAGCCAACCCGTACATCCAGGAGGCCATGCAAGCCACCAAAAAGTATGCGGAGGCAGCCAAGGAAATGAGTCCAAAGGACAAAGAGGAGCGCCTCGGCCTTCCTCACATCCATGTCTGGAACGCTCTGTTGGCGGTCGCAACACGCAACTTGGAGCAACGTGCGAAAGAGCAAGATCCCTCCCACCAAGAGTCCCTCGCGGTCCTGTTGGAGTATGCCAGCAAGTACCAGGAACAGGGGTGGAAGGCCATCCACCACGAAGTGAAGTACGCGCGCGTCCAAAAAAACTTCAGACCAGAGCTCAAGCGGTTGGAGATCAATCTGATGGAAAACAGCCCGTCAGACAAAGTGTGGGCCATCATCAAAGCAGATCTTCGCCGAGATCAGGGAGTGCGGGAGTTGCCGGGGGTGGCACCGGCAGGGGATCTCGAACGCCAGCTTCAAAGGTTTCTGGATGATGCCAGTGGAAGTGCTAAGTGACCATTGCAGAATGTTTGTATAGACTGTCACGTTTGCGAAGCGGCAGGCGTGCCTTGTGCTGGCGCTGTATGGCTCTCCATGCGTAGCGTTCAGCTGTTAGGTCAGTGGGCCGTAGCCCGCGCTGTAGCGCGAATCACGGCTTCTGGCTGTTCTCTGAGGGGTTTTTGTTTGTTAGGCTTGACTCGTCTGACCTTTCCCTCCGCAGAGCGTGTGTGTGTGTGTGTGTTGAAGATGCTCCAAAAACGCAACTATAGGGCCCAGCACCATGGGGCAAGCAAGCAGATAGCTGCAGGGAAGGGGTTTTGCACCCAGCATGTAGGAATCCAGAAGAGGGGAAGGGCAACATCGAATCCGACTCGAAGCAACCCGGGCATCATCCCAAGCGAAGCCTGCGCCTCCTACAGGAGCACTATCCGAACACACCGGCAGAAATGCCGACGTTCATGCTGCCGCGGGCGTGCATGGGCATCGTAGTGCCCCAACTGGTTAAGGGAGAGAGAGGAGACACGGAGGGACACGGAGACACGGAGGAAACACGGAGGGGGCCGGAGAGGGACGGAGAGATGCATGGGACTCTCGCGCGCTGCCGGGCGGCTCCCTTTCGGGGGGGCCTACAGGGGCCTAGCATGTGGCGAGAGAGAGAGAGAGAGAGAGAGAGAGAGAGAGTGCTAGAGAGAGACAGAGAGACAGAGATACAGGGCAGAGAGATAGAGAGACAAATAGACAGAGAAACAGAGAGAGTGAGTGAGACAGTGCCAGACAGAGAGAGAGAGGGAGACAGGGACAGGGTACTAGCATAGTTTCGGGATGTTTTTTAGGGTTCACGTTTTAGCTTGCTCAATATTCAATATTGAAGAATCCGCAGTAGTGGCTGACCCCTGCAGGCCCGTCGCAGGACCGTAGTTTAAGCTGGCGGGTCCCGTCTGAAACAGACAGGGAGCGGCAAGTCTTTAGTCATTTTTTGGGGGAGGGGGGGGGCGCTATGAAGTTTACGACCCGGGACTCAAACTGGTCCTACATCATCTTAATCCTACGCACCCGCCTCGAGGTGAAGTACTTCCTGGAGACCCAGAATGCATGGTGTGAAGGGAGCTGTGAGTTGGGCTTTTGAATTGGGCAACAGTCTGGGCTTCTTGCTTTGAGTAGGTCATGGCTTTGGTGGTCAATCCGCGTACCTTCTGTTTGGATTCCTGCGTGCCATAGGCTTGAAGTATACTTGCCCACAGTTGTTTTTAAAGATCGGCTTCGATGTGTATGGACGTATGCTATCCCGTCCTTTGAGCGATTGGAAGATCATGTGATGTGAGGTCGGCCACACACGCTCCTTAGGACGAACACCAGCATTGCATCAGCGCAGTACGACCACGTGACCCGACCACGTGACCCCAGAGTCCAGAACAGTTGGGATGTTCCCCCTTAATGCTAGCAGTACTTAAGGGGATTATAGTACCCCTACTATACTCCCTATTAAGGACCCTAAACCCTAAACCCTAAACCCCAAACCCTAAAACCCTAATTCCTAAACCCTATACCCTAAACCCTCAACCCTCAACCCTAAAGCCTCAACCCTCAACCCTCAACCCTCAACCCTCAACCCTAAACCCTAAACCCTAAACCCTAAACCCTAAACCCTAAACCCTAAACGTGAGGGGAACATCCCAAACCAGAACAGGAATACACGGGATCCGCGGAGCAATTCCGCAGCGACGTGGGCAAGCGCTTCCCATGCTGCGTGCAGCCCATCGAAGACCTGAGGTCGGGTTTAGGGTTTAGGGTTTAGGGTTTAGGGTTTAGGGTTTAGGGTTTAGGGTTTAGGGTTTAGGGTTTAGGGTTTAGGGTATAGGGTATTAGGGTTTAGGGTTTAGGGTTTAGGGTTTTGGGTTTAGGGTTTAGGGTTTGGTCTCGGGCCTCTCCGGTTTACAGTAATTTTACAGGAGAAGTTTGTGGGGGGGGTGATTCCTGGCAGCGCGTGGAGTGTACGAGCTGTATAGTCATCTGCGTCATCATATACTTCGAAAGTGCCACTCCTGGCACTGCAAGTGACTTTGGTCAAGCCTTGCTTGCCGAGCGTGTCCAACCCTGCGAGGGGGTTTGTTGAACTCTCTGGCGAAGTTTCCACATTCTGCCCAGGGAGACCCTATCCCACGGCTTTTGGGCCACCACCGGTGTCTGTTAGACACGGGGAGCGCATGCCGCCGCTAGAACACGAAACAAATATATGCCGACATTCAACACCTTAGACTCGCAGTCCTTTTCAGGACTTATGGCTTTTCTGTAGGGGCGTTTAGGGTTCAAGCTTCAATGAAACATCCCTGCACTCACAATCACAATCCGAAACTCTCAAACCCTTTTTGAAGGCTCGCCATTAACTTTTGGAGCGACCTGCGCCGGTGCGTCGACACGATGACAGCGACCTGGCCAAGAGCAGCAAGGGGACCTTTCTTCCCCCCCCCCCCTACCCCCCCACCCCCCCTGACCCCTTCCCGCCTACCCGCCCCCCCCCCCACCCCGCCCCTACCCCCCCCTACCCCCCCCCCCCCCTTTCTCCGAAAGCGAGCCTGCTGTCGTCATCGTAATGACACCAACTTGTGGGCACAGCCAATGCTTTCATGGCTCTTCTGATGCTCGGCGTGGCCCTCATTAGGGTGAAGCCTGGGCAGCTGATGCTCATGATGCTCGCTTGGTGGCGCTCGCTAAAACGGCTGATGCTTGATGGGTGGCTGGGAGGGCTGCGCCCGTGTAGCTGATGCGCATGGTGCCGTTGATGAACCATGGCCGGGATACAACATATGCAGCTCAGGATCATGATTCTCGCTTGGCGGTCTGTGTAGGGCAAAGCTTGCGCGGTGGCTGTTCGTGATTCTCACTTGGTGGCCCGTGCTGGCTCAAAGGCGAGCAGCTGATGCCCATGAAGCTCGAATGATGGTTCGTGCAAAGGCAACTCATGCGCATGATGCTCGCTTGGTGGCCTGTGGTGCTCGTTCGGTGATGCTCGCTCGGTGGCGAAGCCCGGGCGGCGGATGCTCGTGATGCTCGCTTGGTGGTCCGGCTAAAGCGATTCAGCTGCTGCTCATGAAGCTCGCTTGGTGGCCCGTGCTAGGACTGCTAGGACAAAGCTTGGGCACTGATGCTCATGGCTAGGCTTGAATTACTCCGGAAATGGCCACCACCAAGCGAGCACTTTGAGCATCACCTGGCTATGGGGTTGTCCGGAAAGCATTCACGTTGCCACGACCGAGTTGCTGCAACTGCACCGATGTGGAGGACAGCTAGACAAGAGGAAAGCGCAGTACTAGCCTCCAACCCGGGGTGGGGAACATGAAGCTTGTGTTTGATGATTGCTGCTTCAGCCAACGTGGTTGCTTAAGCCCTGATTGATGCCCTTGCGCTACCCAAAACCCTAAACCCTATACGTTATAACCCCTAAAACCCCCAAACACCTAAAAAACCCTAAACAACGCTACAAAACCCCGAAAAAGTTCTACAAAACCCCCTAAGCAGCGTCTACAAAATCCCTAAAAAGCTCTATAAAAGCTCTAGAAAACCCCTAAAAAGCCCTTTAAAAAAACCCAAAAACCCCAGGAGAGTCTGGATGTTGGCGAACTGTCGGAGGAGATGAGGCGAGCCAGCACCTAGGCCTCGAAGTGATCGCGAGTGATCCAAAGTTGTTTAGTTTAGGGTTTGGGGTTTAGGGTTTGGGGTTTAGGGTTCAGGGTTTAGGGTTTAGGGTTTAGGCTTTAGGGTTTAGGGTTCTGAGTTTGCTTGGGGCACTTGGGAGGTTCGAGGACGGGGACGGAGGGGACCTGCCAAGAGTCCGCCACTCCCTCCCTTCGACCTCCTCTAGGGTTTAGGGTTTAGGGTTTAGGGTTCAGGGAAGCGAGTTGAGGAATAAGGCTTGGGTTGCCTGTTGGGGGTCTCCGAAGTTAGGGGCACCTTATCGCGTCCTCATTATAAGGGAATCCTACTATTTGGGGTCTATTTTAGGGGCCCCCTGTTTTCGTAAACCCGGACGTAGTAGTTTAGCTGCGTTTAGTATAGGGATTCGAACCATGGTCTCGGGTTAAGGTGCTATACTGCAACACCAGGAACCCCATAATGAGCCAGAACATTCTGAAAGTACTCGTGTGCAGAAACGCAGGCCCCACGGCGACTTGCTCTGTGATGTTGAATAAACGAAGCACAAGACAAAAGCAAGCCACCAAGCATCCTGAATCCCCACCAAGCATCCTGAATCTCTATAAGAAGTGCCCGAAGCTACGGCTAAGAACCTTCAGTCCTCAATGGGCCAAGGTGAATTGTTGAATCGGCAGCGCGTGCAGCTGAACATTTGCAAAGAGGGCTGAGCTCTTTCGAGCCTTGGGGGGCACTGCAACCCCAAAACCTTTCAAGTCAAAGCCATCAAAATTGGTTCTCCTGATACTAACAGTCCTGAATGAAGGGATTTCAAGAGGGGGTCCCATCATCCCGATTAAGGACTGCTAGTATAAGGGGGAACATCCCAAGGTTCACCCTGAAACCCTAAACCCTAAAGGAAACCGCACCAACGCTGGGTCCAAAATTCTGCCCCCGCCTCTTTCTGACCTTGACAGTCAACTTCATCTCCTACTTAGGGTTTGGGGTTTAGGGTTTAGGGTGTTGTCATTTTTGCTGTCTTTTTTTAAGCATTCAGTGCAATTCCGTTGCTTCGCATAACCCGTTTCCCTATCCTGTGTCGCCATCCTCTTAGGGTTTGCCGCGCTCGAATTTGAGGGGCTCAGGTAGCTACCTATAAACACGCACGACTTCTTGCAAGCCCTAAACCCTAAACCCTAAACCCTAAACCCTAAACCCTAAACCCTAAACCCTAAACCCTAAACCCCCTAAACCCTATGACTTCCCAAGACTTCTTGTAAGCTCTCAGAGGGTTTAGGATACTGCTCTTAGGGGCGGCCTCCCCTTCGCTGCTTGGCGGCTTTTCTTCCCTCCAAGTAGGAAGAACCCCAAGATAACATCGTCAAGAACCCAGCTAGGATGCCCAGTAGTACCCTTATTCCCTTTTTGGGGGGTTTAGGTTCCCTTATAAACCCCTTTAAGCAAAAAAAGGGCACCCTTTTTAAGCCTTGGTTACTGGGCAGCCTAGCCAGTGAGCCCAATACCCCTTCATTAAGAAATATAGCTCAAACTATACAGGGCATCCTTATGATGATTTAAGGAGTATTCCTTAATTAAGGGGTATTGGGCTCTTTGGGAACTGGCCATGTGCATCCCTTATACGAACAGTCCTTTGTAGAGATTATAGTGCCCCCGAATATCCTTATTAAGGACTGCTAGTATAAAAGGGGAACATCCCAACATATCCATGCCTTTCGATCTAGCTCAATGCTGCGGGCGCTCCCAGTCAGGCAGAAGTTTTGGGTTTACAGTGGACCTCAATGTATGAGCTTTCCGCGCAGGCTTTGTGCTGGAGCTTTCAGAACACAACCGACACCGCACAGGCAAGAGTATCCTACGGCACAGCGACGCAAGGAGTATCTTTGAGCAGGCCTTGCGATCGCGCAACTCTTAGCTTCAAATCCTTAAGCCCTGCACGAATCTTATACTACCACGAGTCTTATCATGTGGCTTGCAACATCCTGTACAGTATTATACAGAGTCTATAGGGGCTTGGTCGTGAGAGGAGTTCGGGGCGTTAGAGTCCATCTGAGGCGTCGAGGTTTAGCAGTGATGAGGATGTTAGGGTTTAGGGTTTAGGGTTTAGGGTTTAGGGTTTAGGCAGAACCAAAACCTTACTGTGCAGATCACCCCAGCCGCCAGAGGAGGCTTGCTCGAGTTGAGTTCATGAAGCCATCCACACCAAGTCCTTGCCGAAGTCCTTGCCTGCCCTGGCAGCAGGACGCAGAGCCCTAGAGCGACAGACTGATAGCATGCGTCATCTAGATCATTGAATGGCCAGAAGCTTGTGGGCTCACATCTCATTGCGCAGCTCTTTTCTTTGGATTTTCCGATCCAAGTTAGAAGGGGGCCCGAGCTGGTCGAAGAAAGGTGTAGTTGGCCCACATGGGGGTTTAGGAAAATCGGGGCCTATATCATAAGGACCCGAATAAGGTAGCCCTAATTTCGAAAACCACCATCTTCTCTTTTAACCAGTACATTGGTGGTCTCTTTCGACCCGTCTTGGGGCACAGGCACAGGGAGTTCTATTCTCCCTTGATCGCCTAGAGCCCATGGCCAAAGGAGTGCGAAGCTCGGGGTTTAGCCTTCTTTGGGCTCTGCTTCTCAGCAGCTAGCACAGTGCTGGCACATTGTGGATCCTCATCGCCCTAAAGCTCATGCCTCATAGCACCTCTTAACTATAAACCTTGAAAGATTATCGAAGGCTCCCAATCCCTTAAAGCCCAAAAGCTGTCACGTCTGAAGCATAAGCAGGGTCGAGCTAGTGATAACCCCGAGCCCTAGGCCTTCGATATCAGACCAGAGTATGCCTTCTCCCCTGGTGCTTAGTAAGGAATGAGGGAATTGGGGCCCTATATGTACCCTTCAAGTAGGAAATGAGGGAAAATTGAAGCCCTAAAAACCCTTTAAGGGATGGCATAGAACCCTAATGCCCTCATTCCCTACTAAGAACCAGCCTGTTCTGTTTTGGTCAATGGCTTAATGAGGGTATAAGGTTTAGGGTTTAGGGTTTAGGGTTTAGGGTTTAGGGTTTAGGGTTTAGGGTTTAGGGTTTAGGGATTAGGGAGAGTATAGGAAATCCTCCCCTCGTGAACGGCTGCCGGCCCTGTGGCTGAACAGCGATGCATCCTACATCCGCAGCGTTTAACTTTGGCCTCATGGCGTTTAGGGTTTAATTAGGGTTTGTAGGGTTTAGGGTTTAGGGTTTAGGGTTTAGGGTTTAGGGTTTAGGGTTTAGGGTTTCGGGGACGGTGGCTTTACAACCCTAACAGCCCTCGCCCGAAAGAACAACATCCCTTGTCCCCGACTGTTATGCGATCATTTTTATCGGCGGGCGTTATCCAGACTGGGAGACAAAATGACGTGTACTGTGGTTGGAGGTTCATGGTACTTATGAACCAGTTAGAACTGTACTTATAACTCTACTTGTAACCATATTAGGGCACTTAAGGGGCTTATCAGTGGGTTATAAGTGCAGTGATAACTGGTTAATAAGTACCATGAACCTCCAAGTGTTTTCTGGTCCAGAAGCCCGATCTCCTGACACTTGCTAGCGAAATTACGGAAGGGTCCTACGAGCAGTCGCACCCTCACGTGTAAACCCGCAGGTTTCAACAGGCAACATGCAAGCTGAAAGCCACACGTGTCCGAAACATGAGAGAAGACGTAAGAAGACCTAATCCCTACACGCCAAACGCCTAACCCTGCGTCTCCTGTCTCTACATTCGAAAGAGAAGGTTCTGATGCAGAGGCCTGGTGTAGCTATGGGACATCATCCCTAGCTTGATGTGCATGGGCCCCTGAGATCCTTCGAGTATGACTTAACCCGAGGCCGAAAATCCTTCAAAGAAGAGAGAAACAAGCGCGCGCACATGCACACACACGCGCGCACACACAAACAAAACAAAATCAATATACACACACACACACACCAGCCCTGAGGCAGCATGTCAGTGCTGCGTTCGCGTGGCTGGCCAGGGGCGCCAACGACTCGCGAGCCTCCTTGAGACCCTCCGTTCGCAATGTTGGGCTCAGAGATGTCTCTAGGGGTTAGGGTTTAGGGTTTAGGGTTTAGTGTTTAGGGTTTAGGGTTCAAAGCTAAAAGTTACACAGCGGCACTTCAACGAGCCGTTTGCGCACGAAGCCCTCGCCCGCTTGCCGAAGGCGACGACCCAGCTTTCCTGAAGCTCGTCCAACGGACCTCCGCGCTGCTCTCGACATTTAGGCCAAAGCCTCGGCAAGTTGATGTTCGGGGTCGGAAGAATTACGAGTATTATTCTCTCAGGGTCCCTTTATAATCATACTCTAAATGCCCCCCAAAGCCCTATTCGAATTATGCAGGCCCCAAGATAAGGTCAGGGTGAAGAGCTTCAAGTTTGTGCTTGTAGTCTTGGCGTGCTCATTCTGCCCGGGTTGGCACGGCCCAAAGCCACCTCCAGGTTGTTTTCGTAATGCTCCCCAAGAAGTATAGTCCTAAAGGGCCGCATATGAGAATATCATTTTTGTCTTTGGGTGTGTGTTCGCACGCCGACTATAAATGCTTTGTGGTACTTTACTGCAACTTTAGATCCTTACCTTTTTTGGGTTTATTGGGTTTCTGTTTAAGGCAGCTAAAGGTTTAGTTTATAGCTACCCTCCTGAGTGCAGCCAAGAATAAAGGTGTGATTCTGAATGACATGAACCAGCGAACTAAGTACTTGTAAGTGAGTGCAGGGAGTGCAATGAACACCCCAAAAGCCCAGTTATAACAATTTAGGAACCCTAAACCCTTAACCCTAAACCCTCAACCCTAAACCCTAAACCCTATACCCAAAAGCCCAGCCAACAATTTAGGAGGGTCTTAGTCAGCACCTTTCAAAGAGCTAGAGCCCATGTTCGCTCTCTCACTTCTGCGGCAATGTATAAAAGACTCAGCTTGTTTAGGGTTTAGGGTTTAGGGTTTAGGTTCCAGAGCTGAACTCACGACAACTACAGAACTACTCAACTTTGTGGGACCGTGCAAAAGCCGTTGATGTCCAGACGACGATCAGGCAAAGCCGACGACAAACAGGCCGTCACTGCAAACAAGTAGTTTACTACTGCAACATGGAACCCATTAAAAGCAACCCTACATCAGCAGCGAGAACCCATGCACAGCGATGTCATCTGCACACTTGTATGTCCTTTCCGCTACACGGGCGGCTACTGTATAGGCCGTCGTCCGTGTAAGGTGGATATGCTGCGTGGTCTTTGGCGAACTTCCTTCTCCCTTTTTCCACACTTTAAGCCTTGTGCCATGCAGGGAAGGGTTTAGACACAGGGTCTGTTGCGGAGGGTGCAAGGTCACAGCCATTCCTCATAGAATCCTTAGCCCCCGCATGTGCCCCGCAGCATCATGTGACATGCATGACCCACTATCCTTAAGAAGCTGAGGTCGCAGGCGCTGTCCACTGTTCTCTGGTCCCTGGCGCGGGTGGACTACTCCCCCGGGGACGAGTTTCTGGCTTCAGCGGCCCGGAATTCAGGGAATCCGCCGGGCAGTTCGAGCCCTTCTAGCCTCAAGCCCCGCAAACTCTGCTTGGTATAGACAACAAGGTTGGGGACATTCATGGCATTTTTGAAGCTTCTTCACGTGTGTGAGCCGCCCTGATGAGAAGTTGACCCTAGTAGAGTGGTGTGATTACGGGCCGACAAGAGCCTGTAAAGATGCATTGTGGGAAGATGCACCCCGCCGACCAAAACCCTAAACCCTAAGCCCTAAGCCCTAAACCCCAAACCCTATACCCTAAACCCTAAACCCTTAAACCCTAAACCCTAAACCCTAAACGACGGTGGTTGAAGTTCGTCACAGTTGCAACTTGTAACGCGGGATGCCTCGGGGACACTCAGTCAAATTGAGGACGGAGCGGGGGGTGAAACGCGTGGCAGATTGCCTGTACGGCTGAGTCTCACTGTCTGAGTGAACTGCACAGCAGACAGTCAGTTGGTCAGCATGTTAAACCAACACACATGCCAAGCAGGATTGGGGGGTAGTTTTGCAACGTCGTGCCGTGGACAGATGTCGTCAAAAAGCACACAGGGAATCAGGACCCGGTATTCGCAAACCCTTTTCAGAGCATCCTGAAACCTGAAAAGACCTGTGCAACCTCCGGGGGTATTAGCGCATGACCCGTTCGCAGCCTGGAAAACTACGCCTGATGGATCTCTGTGGACTGTCGAGTAGGTGCAGAAGTTCCAAAGTTGACCTACGAATTGCTTAAGAACCCCGAATACATAACAAAAATATCCTGACTTATTCAGGGTAATATGGGGACTGTTACCTATTTTTAGTCTTTCGGGGTTCCCAAGCAAACAGTAGTGACTGGGCCCTGGTTCCTAAGGTGATCGAGGCTTCCATGCCGCAACTGAGCCGCGCGAAGCCGCAGGTTTGTGGGGGGGGGGGGGGGGGGTGGGCACTCCCGAACTTCTATATGGAGTTTAGGGTTCAGGGTTTAGGGTTTTGGGTTTAGGGTTTAGAGTTTAGGGGTGACCCTTAAATGAGCCCCGGATAGTAGGATTCCCTGAAAAAAGGTACCCCTAACACCGTCAACCCCCTTTTGGCTCGGGTCGGCTGTTGTTAGCTTAAGAATTACAAAGACGGGCCCTAGATGTCAGTTGGACTTATGGAAGTTAGAGACCCGTTGTAACCCTAAACCCTAAATCCTAAACCCTAAATCCTAAACCCTAAACCCCTTAAGTATGACGGGATGTGACCGGGCTGTGAGTTCTGTAACCCCCCCAAGACATGAAGTCACTGACATCTGTCGAAGTCGAGTCTCACTTGTATGGTAACCGCTTAAAACATCTTAAGTTGTTCAATTGTTTTTTTTGTTTTTCTTGTTTTCCAAGTTTTTGTGTTCGTTCAACGTTTTGTTCGAAGCGCAACGGTGCGCTGTACGTTGCTCCGTGGGGGCTTATAAGGCTTGTGGATGACGTGTAGGTGTATGATCGTACCCATAGCAAATATAGAAAATGAAGGCAGAACACACACTGGTTGAAAGAACGAGAGCACTTCGCGTTGGTTTACGTCCGTCATTTCGGTTTCGCCTGGTGCTTTGTTGACGGATGTCAGTATTCACGGAAACGATAGCTAGCACATCCAATTCGTCTCCTGTTCGGAGAGGGGAAGAGACCGGGGGGGGGGGGGGGGGCGGGGGAAGCCTCCCGAAAGGGACCTAACCCGCAGCTACAAGCCCCCAGGACTTCCAATAAGCCTTCCCGATTTGGACCCACCCAAACTGGGACCTTCCCAACGCCTTCCAAAACATTCCCGCTTTCGGTCCACCCAAACCGGGACCTTCCCAAAGCCTTCCAAAACCTTCCTTTTTGGACCTTCACCAAATCGGGATTTTCCTAAACCCTTCGAAACCCCCTCCCCCCCCCCCCCCCCCCCAAGCCAAAAACTGAAACCCCAAAAACCCCCCCACCCCCCCCCTCCCCCCCCCCCAACTCCGCAACCCTAACTCCAAACCCTAAACCACAAACCCTCAACCCAAACTCCAAACCCTAATACCACCCCAAGCCCTCAACCCACAATTCTGGCTTCGCTCATCCTGGCTCTTCAACTCGTTCAGAACTTGCCCTATGCGTCTTCAATTAATTGCCCTGTCATGTGGGTTCCCTGATGTCTTTCAAAGTGCACTCATCCCTTTTTGGCGTCTTTCCTATTGCCTGGCTTTTTCCAAGTTTGCTGAACTTGTGTCTAACTTCTCAGGCTAACTTTTCTAACTTTTCCAAACCCCCTTGTAACTTCTATAATTCTATAAGTCCCGATAGCATGTGGGGACCGTCTTAGCAATGCTTTTTGCAGAGCGCTTACGACTTATGAGGGGAGATGTCATGTCGTAAATCGCAACTTCCATTGGAGTCTGTCCAAGCATAGACTCCGCACGGCAAGTCTTGTAGGTATTGTCATTTCGAAGTTGGGTCCTTTCTTTTGTGGCGCCCAGGAATCTCGCAAGGGTTTTTGCACTTCAAGAAGTAGGTCCTGCCACTGCGTGCAGGAGTTGGTGAACAGCGTCTGGGCATGCGCGCGCTTCCAATTTCAGCCTGGACCAGCCTACCTGAAGGCACTTTCTTAACCTCATGCGCATCATGTTTCGAGGTTCATGGGTCCTCCAGACCCTAAACCCTAAACCCTAAACCCTAAACCCTAAACATTAAGAGAATCCAACTCAAACTTGCCCGTGTCTTTGTTAGATGTGGCTTCAGGTCTCTAGATGGCAACGGCGGTTTTGCTGAGCGGGTCACGCCCCAGTCCTCTTAGACTCGAGAATCGCGTTACAGCGGTTTAGGGTTTAGGGTTTAGGGTTTAGGGTTTAGGGTTTAGGGTTTAGGGTTTAGGGTTTAGGGTTTAGGGTTTAGGGTTTAGGGTTAGGGCTCAAAGCCACCATGTTATGCAAAACTTCTGCAAGCCCGTGCAGAACTCTAAGACCATTCTAACACCCCTTAACTCCAGGCCTTTGCTAGAATGCCCATGAAAGAATCCGTTTCGGAGGCGCTTGTCAAAACCAGCCCAGAAAGCCGTGTGCAGACTGAGCCTGAACCCTTCCTTCTCCACCCTGGGTCCGTAAACTTTGCGTCAACCCTAAACCCGTAACCCGTAACCCCAAACCCCAAACCCTAGACCCTAGACCCTGAACCCTGAACCCTGAACCCTGAACCCTGAACCCTGAACCCTGAACCCTGAACCCTGAACCCTGAACCCTACACGTGCAGCTCTTCTTGGCAGGCCGTGGCTCGGGCTGCTGAGCTCCGTCTTGAGAACTTCGCCTCACGCGATGTTGCGAACTTTCTCTGGGCCTGCGCCAGGCGACGTGGATGTTTAGGGTTTAGGGTTTGGGGTTTAGGGTTTAGGGTTTAGGGTTTAGGGTTGTCTTCAAGAGCTTTCAGAGGCCTCAGGGTCTAGGCATTGCCGGTGAAGCCTAGCTCAGACAGGACGAGGACGGAAGACCTCACAAAACACGCAACTGCCGCGGTTCAGTTGTTTTTGCACTTTTCTTTCTCAACCCGACATCCACATCCAGTCTGCCGGAACAACTCCCTAAACTCTAAACCCTAAACCCACAACCCTGAAACCAATTTGGAGTCTGGGGTTGGGAAGTTCGTGAAGGTTAGACTTTCACCCCGGCGACGAGTTCTTGCGGGCCGCTGCTTGGCGCACCTAAGAGTCGCGGGCTTCAGGTGAGGGATTTCACAGGGTTTGAAGCCTCCAAAGAGGCTTCTCCACTTGTGAGCCGTGCTGGTTTAGGGTTTAGGGTTTAGGGTTTAGGGTTTAGATTTTAGGGTTCAGGGTCCAGGGTTCAGGGTGAGGAGGGCGGCGCAGCCATGTGCAGAGATGCACGTAGAGATGCCCCAAACCCTAAACCCTAAACCCTAAACCCTAAACCCTAAACCCTAAACCCTAAACCCTAAACCCTAAACCCTAAACCCTGCGCAGCACTGGCGGAGCCTGAGGCTGTGACAAGGGCGGGCAAGATCGCCTACAAGTTTGACTCTGCTACTTGGATGTGGCATGATTTGCCTTCCTCGCTGGTTTAGGGTTTAGGGTTTAGGGTTTAGGGTTTAGGGTTTAGGGTTTAGGGTTTAGGGTTTAGGGTTTAGGGTTTCTTTGAAACACGCCCCTAAAGCATGAAACCCTGAACCCTTCAGAGGAAGCTTCGCGGCAATGCATGAAAGTAAGTCCATCGGTCTAGCGAGTGAAGGGTTGCATTGCATCCTTAGGCATGCACGCCCCTAAACCCTAAACCCTAAACCCTAAACCCCAAACCCCAAACCCTAAACCCTAAACCCTAAACCGCAGACAATCTGAGTGTGAGGCTAGTGTGAGGTCTGCTACTTGACACGAAGGTGTGGGTCAAAGGATTCAGGGTTGAGGTGCTTTCAGCCGCATTGCAGCCTCAAACTCTCCACCTGCAGCTTTCCAACTAGGTGGGCCCGTGGGGTATTTTATATTTTCCCTCATTGGGTTTAGGAGGATCATGTTCAGGAATATGCTTCAGAGGGTTTTACGGGAACCCTAAACCCTAAACCCTAAACCCTAAACCCTAAACCCTAAACCCTAAACCCTAAACCCTAAACCCTAAACCCTAAACCCTAAACCCCACACTTGGACACTTGGAGGTTGACCTGGCCAACTTGTTTTGGGCGCTGGCACAGTTGCTCGCCTTGGACTCGTGGTGAGCTACACACTACTACTTGCTTACGAACCCCGGAAATAAATATAAATATATATGTATGTATATATATATATATGTATGTATTTGTTTATATATATTTTAAGGGGCTGCGCCCATGGGCGGGCAGCGCACGCAGAAGCCCGGGGCGAGCAGTTTCTAAGCATGTTGAGGCCCCTAAACTCCCTTAAAATCTCTAAGCGTTAAGTTTCTAAGCATTTTCAGGCCCCTAACTCCCTTCAAATCTCTAAGCGTTTGAGGCTCCGAGACTCCCTTAACGTTTCTAAGCACTTTATAAGGCCCCTAAACTCCCTTTTTCCTAGCCCCGGGCTTAGACACGTCGCTTATGCCCGCCCTTTGGGGGGCATCATGCTCCTGATGCCCCCCCCGCGGTCCCGCCCCGGGAGCCGCTGATGCTCCTGATGCGCGCCTGGGGGTCCCGGGCTGGACCCGCTGATGCTCATGATGCGCGCCCTCTGGGGGCCTCCGTGGCGACGCAAAAAACCACGAAAAAAAAACCGTTCACCGGCGGCACGCGGGGGTCGGCGGCACTGGCGTCCGGCCTAATTCTGCTTCGCAGAAGGCCAGAGGCCAGCAAGGCTATTCCCGGGACGACCCGGGCTAAAAGGTCCGCATTTGCTCGGTCCTTTGGGGACCTCGCGCTGCCCGATTTAATGGCTACCGCCAGTGCCGCCGACCCCTCAACCTGATGCTCCGCGCAAACCGGACAAGAACAAGGATGGCAGGCCATCTTTCGACGAATTCGCAGAGGCAGGAGGAGAGTGAGCGGTCTACGGTTTAGGGTTTAGGGTTTCGGGTTTAGGGCCTAGGGTTTAGGGCTTAGGGTTTAGGGCTTAGGGTTGAGCGTTCAGGGTTTCAAGGGCATTAGGAGGGCTTAGTCGGTAGTGTGCTGAGAGGCCATCCGCGACCGGGGCAGGGGGGGGGGGTATATGCACTTATATATACCGGGTCCGGTATATGCTGGACCGTGGTGTGCCTACACTTCCGGGTTCGATGAAAGCTCCGGACCGTGGTTTATACATAATTATACAGAACACTAATATACCGGGTCCGGTGCATGCTGGACCGTGGTGTGCATACACTTCCGGGTTCGGTGAAAGCTCCGGACCGTGGCTTAAGCATATAGACATATACATAACACTTATATACCGGGTCCAGTAGATGCTGGACCGTGGTGTGCATACACTTCCGGGTCTTGTCCACTGGAGCCCTTTGAAGTCAGTCTTTAAAGTCAGTCATGGGGGGGGGAGGGGTGGGGGGGGGGGGGGGGGACTGGGGGGACTGGAGCCCTTTAAAGTCAGTCTTTAAAGTCAGTCATCTGATCGAGTGGGGAAGGGGTAGGGGAGGAGGATGGAGTGGAATGGTTGGGAAGGGTGGTTGGTGGTGGGAGGGTTAGGGGCGGGAAGGGCGGGGCACGGACTGGGGCCTTTTAAAATCAGCTTAAGGTGCGGGGTTACGCCGACGCCATGGAGTCTTCACTAGCGCCTCCCCCGCTCAAAGCTGGGGTCGGCGGATATATATGTATATCTATATATATATATATGCATACATATATATGAAAGTCTTCTTTATTGAGGGTAATATAGGGACTATCGTTTCTGAAAAAAAAATCTTTTGGGGTTCTTAAGCAAATAGCAGCACAGGGGGCCTTCATGGTTTGACCTCAGAGAAGGTGGAGGAGCGAGGTGTCACAAGTGCTAGAGGTCGAGCTTGGTTTGTTTTTGCAAACGGCCCAAGGCAGAGCCAAATGCAGACCCAGAACGTGCGCAAAGTTGTCTCAGGTTCGGCTTCAGCGCTGAGGAGGACTTGCTGGCCGTATGCCTTTCTCTGGGCAAAGCAATGAGGTTTGGAAGTTGCGCTGAGGTGGTAGCGAAATATGCGTTCCCCACACCCAGCTTTGAGAATGTCTAGATTTGTTCCAACGGCCCGGCGTTCAGGTGTGCGGAGCTTCTCCCTACGTTGCGAGACGTTGTGAGGGACTGTCTGCCACAACAGGATCTCTTTGAAACGCTCCTGGCGCAAATGGAGGTGAAGCTTCCAAGTCCGCCGGCTGGGGTGGCATGAGCATGAGGGTAGCTAGCTGCCCAGAGACTCCAAAACCCCTTAATTAAGGCATATACCTTAAATTATAATAGGGACCCTAATATAATTTAAGGTATATTCCTTAATTAAGGGGTTGTGGAGTCTCTGGGTGATGAAGCTTCAGATGCTGTAGCAAAAGGCCCAACTCGAAAGTTCCCTCCTGCACAGATCTCGAGAGCCCGCGATGAGTTCACTGGGTCAGACATGTCCGCGTCCGGCCACTGCATGTCAAGTTGCAAGCCTCCTAACCGAACACTACCAATTGCTTAAGAACCCCCCCAAAAAATGAAATTATTCTTCCTTATAAGGGTAACAGATGGAGTACTATTTTTTGGGGAGGGGTTCTTAAGCAAATAGTAGAACATCTCCAAGTCCCAGGCTTTGAGCCTTCGAAGTTGACGAGCCTGATGTCCCTCGCCTCTGACATTCCCCTGATGGTCCAGGATGCATGAGGGTCCGATTTTGCTTCAACCCTAAACCCGAAACCTTAAACCCTGAACCCTAAACCCTAAACCCTATCGATTTCCGACTCCCTGGTGGTGTGGTTGTGGTGTCTCCGTTCCGTGTGGTTGCGGGGTTCAGGGCCTAGGGTTTGCAGGGTCTAGGGAGGGCAGGCGGTCATTTGACGCGGCCACCCAACTTTGCCGCAACAGTGGGACAGCCCACCCACTTTAGAGCAGTTATCTGTGGTAAAGAAACGCTTGATTTTCGAGTGACTATGAGCTTGGCCCACCACAAGGCCGTCAGTGGAACAGCTGTGCTCAGGCAACGTGGAGCAAAAGTTTGAACGAGAATACTGTACACCGGCCAACCACCTGAAGTCCTGGCAGGTCTGAGGCTTTTTCTGTCAATGTTTTGGAGGCATCTGGATAATGGGGGAGGGGGAGGGGGGGGAGGAGATGGGAGGTGGGTCTGGGGTCAGCCTGAACCCTCACCGTCAGGCGACTCTTGCTTGGCAACAATCGCACAAGCCTTGCTCGAAGCAGAATCGGTTCGGCGTTTCAGGTTATGTACAAAAGAAGCGACAGAAGCAAAAGGACCCAGCTGCCTTCAACTGGCAATTCCTGGCAGCTCCAAATGCGCTGTGAGAGACAACATCCCTCAACCCTCAATGCCAAACCTAACCCTAAACGGCACAATCCCTGCGGCCGTTACGCGGCCAAGCGACAAAGTCCTGAATGTTGTGCATCGCTGCTGGAAACAAACCCTAAACCCTAAACCCTAAACCCTAAACCCTAAACCCTAAACCCTGAACCCTAAACCCTAAAACCCTAAACCCTAATCCACAAAAACCTGTGTCACCAGCCCAGGTGGGCCTGCTACAAGCTCAATCTCAAGCCCAGCCTCTCATCAGCAGCCGAGGCGAAGGTTCTAGACTCCAGGTGGCTTAGGGTTTAGGGTTTAGGGTTTAGGGTTTAGGGTTAGGGTTTTGGGTTTTGGGTTTTGGGTTTTGGGTTTTGGGTTTTGGGTTTTAGGGTTTTAGGGTTTAGGGTTTTAGGGTTTTAGGGTTTTAGGGTTTTCGGGTTTTAGGGTTTTAGGGTTTTAGGGTTTTAGGGTTTTAGGGTTTAGGGTTTAGTATAGGGTTTAGTTTCGACCAAGTTGTGACAGCCCAGCAAATCCACGTACTTTTCTTTGCGATGCCCTCGGCCCTCGGCAGAACTCCCACTCCACCCTTTGAATCAAGGCCCCTCGCTTCTCAACTCCCTGCCGCAGAAGAGCGATTCTGTTCTCACGGAGCTAGGCGTCGCGGGGCTTCAGGGGTGTGAGAAGTTTCTGATGGGTCGCCTGCCTCGTTCCATGTCGTTCCATTTCGTTATATTTCGTTCCATTTGAGAATAAGAGGCCATCAGGAAGCTACGTGTGTATCCTCGGAGTTTCAGCACAAATCTGCAATGCGGAGTCACAGAGTCCTGCTGAGTCCGCTCTTGATCTCGGAAGCTCCTCATGGCTCCTCTCGGCGCCTCACTTAATGGAATGCATGAATGAAAATGAATGAGCATCCTGTTGTGGTCTATAGTAGAACCAGCAGCCCATGTGATTTGCATGTGATGATCGCATGTGCAGTGCCTTCAATCCCGAGGCAAATTGAACCTCTCTGTCTCCCGGAATGCACTCCCAGTCATACTTCCGACCAACCCTAAACCCTAAACCCTAAACCCTAAACCCTAAACCCTAAACCCTAAACCTCGATGATTACATGCGCAGGGCCACGTGGCCTCTCTTTCATGCTCTGGACGTACGGCCTCATCGGCGAAAGCCCAGGTGGGCAGATAGGTGATCTTCGACGGTTCAGAGACACGCCGTACAGAGTCAGGAAGGCGCTAAACCCTAAACCCTAAACCCTAAACCCCCTAAACCCCCTAAACCCTAAACCCTAAACAGGGAGTTTTTACCGGCTTTGAGGTCACAATGACAGGAGATCCTTGTTGAACATGATCTGCGCGCGCCCGTCAAAGTGGGCCGACTGACTAGGTAGGCCCTTGGGATATTTCTTATATTTTCCCTTATTGGGTTTAGGAGGATCATATTCAGGAATATTCCCCCTTATTGGGTTTAGGTGGATCATATTCAGGGAATATTTTCCAGAGGGCTTTACGGGCCATCCTATGAGCGTGTGCTCTGGCCCCGACTCGAAGTGCACTTCATCGGCCCTCGCCTTGGCATTTGCTCTCTCGGTGGGCCTGCAAGCACGCACACACGCACGCACCCACCCACCCACACACACGCACACGCACGCGCGCACGCGCACACGCGCACACTCACACACGCACACACGCGCACACACACACACACACACACACACACACACACACATGCGCCGATATATATATATATATATATATACATATACATATACATATACATATACATATACATATGTATATATATATATATATATATATATATATATATATATATATATATATATATATATGACCGAAAATGAGCAAGTCAATGAAGACTATATCTGAGTATGTGCAAAACGCAAACAAAGAAACTACACAAACAATTTTTGCACATATATATAGAGAGAGAGAGAGAGAGACATTTGTCTATAGTAGTCCTGATTAAGGTTGGGTGACGAGGCAGATGTGGTGCTTTACACTTGGACGCCGGACACGTCCCAACAAAACACTCCTATTCTCAGACCAATGGGTGACTTCCACTTGCTGGCTTGCGCATACTTCTATTCCTATTCCCAGAGAGCCCAATACCCCTTAATTAAGGAATATAGCCTAGATTACTTTGGGATCCTTATTATGATTTAAGAAAATATTCCTGAATTAAGGGGTATTGGGCTCTTTGGGTTTGCGTTCCCCCTTAGACGCCAGGGGTCAGGTCGCTACCCCACACTGAGTGGTGAAGGGTTCCCTGGTACGTTTGACAGGTGAACACTTCCTGCGGCGTGTGCTGAACAAGCTTGCCCGACCCGCGGCCCACACAGCATAGGTCACCAGTGGCAGCTATAGATAGGGTTTCTCACTGAACCGGACCCTGAACCCTAAACCCCAAACCCCAAACCCTAAACCCTAAACCCTAAACCCTGAACCCTATGTAAACTCTACTAAAGCAACGCCAAACCTGGGAAGCTTGTGGGCTGCTGGGGGCGGGAGGGCCGGCGGCACCCGCACCCAAATCCACCTGGAGCTGGAGTTTTCTTTGTTGAGATTGGTGATATGGTGAGGGGCTTCTCTATTGTTTGCTTAAGAACCCCAAAAGAATCCCTATATTAGCCTTAATAAGGAAGAATATTTTCATTTTCCTGGGTTCTTAAGCAATTAGCAGTTCTAGAAACCATCTAGAATTCTAGAAGGGAATGATACCGAATGAGTCTGGATGTTGAGGTGTGGGTCCATGCACAGTGCAGGGATTGCATTGCTTTACACCGGGATTCTGAAGTTTCATCCCAGGATCCGTGCCGGCCTTTGGCTACTGCGGCATCCAAGGCGTGGTTCTTGGAAAGTTTGGACTTGAGGTTTTTTTTTTTCCCCAGCCTCGGTGAGGGGCTGTTCGGTTTTCAGTCATGCTCCTCGCCTCTTCGCCTTCGGGCCTCCTCCCCGCATCTGCCAGACAGATCTCAACCAACCTGAACAAGCACGAACACCAATCCCCTCCCCCTCATATCAACCCCCCCCCCCCCCCCCCGAATATCCCCGAGTAGTACATACCCCCCCCCCCCAGAATATACTGCAATGTAACTTTTTTGGGGATGATTCGGGGGCAGGGATCAGCCACAAGGCCCTTCCCTTGCCCCCGAGGCCTCTCTGGCATTCTTTGGGCCTGCGCACGCCCCTTGCCGGGCATCTTAAGGGGCTCCTGGACTCTTGGGGCCTTCAAAGCGTTTGGAGGGACGGGGACATTTTTGTACTGTTCGGTTCGAATCCGATGGCATCTTTGTATCTTACGATGCTTGGCTTAGGTGCAGGTAATGTTCGCTTCAGATGAAGAACCGGAGCATGCCGGAGCTCTAAATCCCCACATCACTGTGCGGGGTTCTTGTTTTTCTCCCGCCTGCCGCGCTCACCCGCACGCCCGCACCCGCGTGCGCGCGTACACACACACACACAAACACACGTCTTGCTGACCCCTGAGGGGCCGGGTTGCTCTCTGAGGTCCGGACTATGTTAAGCCAGCCCACTGCTCAAGTCAACGTAAAGCTGTAGGGGCGTGGGTGTATCTGGAGTGATCAGCTCCCATATGTTTTTTTGCTTTCAGCAGGTGCAGCAATGTTTCTGGTTTTGTTGCTTTTGTATATGTGTACACACCTGACAAAATACATACCGAGTTATTTGAAATAGATGTACTCGTGTTCATTTGTTGTCTATTTCCAAAGGTTGTCTGTAATGACTCTTCAGGCCCATGGCACGGGTGAATGTCAGGATTACTTTTCGAAGGGGTGGTGCCACGCACATGGTCGTGCCCCAATGCCTATCTTGGATCTCAACCCCTCGATCAAAGTTGCATGCATCTGTCCTTAAGTATGCTCGCCCCCTAAACCCTAAACCCTAAACCCTAAACCCTAAACCCTAAACCCTAAACCCTAAACCCTAAACCCTAAACCCTAAACCCTAAACCCTAAACCCTAAACCCTAAACCCTAAACCCTAAACCCTAAACAACAAGGATTTGGCTTTCATCCCGGGGATGACCATGCGCCGTGGAATGCACGTATTGGCCACATCCCAGAGGTTCCCGAAGTTTTCAGGTTTAGGAACCCTAAACCCTAAACCCTAAACCCGAAACCCTAAACCCTAAACCCTAGGGTCTGCGGGATTTTCGGGCTGTCTTTCTCAATCGTCTAGGAGGCCGATTCGCGGACTGCAACCTGGATGACAGACCCAGAGAGCCCCCTGTACCCCTTAGTTCAGGAATATAGCTGAAGTTATAAAGGGATCCTTATTATGATTTAAGCAATATTCCTTAGGTTATAAAGGGTCCTTATTATGATTTAAGGAATAGTCCTGAAGTAAGGGGTGTTGGGCTCTTTGGGGAAAGACTTGTTAAGCAGATGGTGACAGGTCGTTGGTTTGAGCGACCCATCTTCTTCTCCACGTGCCAGTGCAACTTTCTTTGTTTACCGCATGTGTTTGTGTCTGTGGATGCATGGGTTTTGGTAGCTTGCTCACATGTGGTTTTCGTTTTCTGTTTCGATGATTTGCTTCCTTTCTTCTCCTGCATGGGCTTCTTTTCCAGCTTGTCTTAATTTTTCGAGGCTTCTGGGAAATGGCAAACCTTTTGAGGTCTTTAGGCCGGCAAACCTTTTGAGGCCGTCAGGCCGCCACCGAGGAACGTCTCGTTTGCTTGCTTTATCGTGCTTCCCAGTATGTTCCAATGCCCCCCCCGTCCCCCCCCCTTCCGCCCCCCCGGCCCCCCCCCCCCCCGCCCCCCCGCCGCCCCCGCCCCCCCCCCCCCCCCCCCCCCCCCCGCCCCCCCCCCCCCCCCCCCCCCCCCCCCCCGCCCCCCCCCCCCCCCCCCCCCCCCCCCCCCCCCCCCCCCCCCCCCCGCCCCCCCCCCCCCCCCCCCCGCCCCCCCCCCCCCCCCCCCCCGCCCCCCCCCCCCCCCCCCCCCGCCCCCCCCCCCCCCCCCCCCCCCCCGCCCCCCCCCCCCCCCCCCCCCCCCTCCCCCCCCCCCCCCCCCCCCGCCCCCCCCCCCCCAAAAAAAAAAAACAGAAACAAAGTTTTGCGCAGCACTCTGCATGCAATCTGTGTGTGTTTTGTTGTTATGCGAGGTCGCCCTCGCAAGCAGCCATGCAGATATGCCTCCCTCCAACCCGCCGGTTCTAATCATGTCACGTTCATCTCTGCAGCTTTCGTCTCCGGCTTTCATTCTGCTTGGCTTAGTACTCGTTTCCTCGTCATTTGGTCCATACATAGGACAGCCATGCGAGCAACATACAAAGAGCTACATGTTCACCCTTATCAACCCCGCTCGCAAAAACATGTGTTCTCCTTCAAGCGCGGGGGCGCGGGATCAGGGGTGCAAGGGGGCGTGATCCGCAAATGTCTTGTTTAAGAAGGTGGCGTTGTGCAGGTGTTGTGGGTTGTGGGGGTGTTGCTCAGATGTTGCAACAGCGCGTGATACGGGGAGGGGGGAGATCGGGGCATGAAGGGCCTTGCCGATTGCGGCGGGCAGCTGGCAGTTTCTGGGTTACTGGCTTGACCATTGTTTTGTCTTCCTTGTGGCTTTCGTGACTCTGGTCGTCGCAGACGTTAATGATCTGGAGTTCTTATTTTTCTACCGAAGAATGAGGAAAAGAAAAATTTCCCCAAGCTCCAAAAGCAAAGCTCTCGAACGCGCGCCCCGCTCCGGCCCACCCCCGAAGTTAGGTGCGAGACCTTCTGGAGCAGTCTGCCGCCGCCCTGCCTGAGGCCAACGCGGCGCAGGCCAAGCTTCCTTTTTGTTTTTCCACAAGAGGGTTTAGGGTTTAGGGTTTAGGGTTTAGGGTTTAGGGTCTAGGGTCTAGGGTCTAGGGTTTAGCTGCTTTGTTGTGTCGATGAGGCCCGGCTGATGCTGCATGGCTTGTGTGTGTGCGCGCGCATAAACTGGCATGCGGCATAAGCCTTTCTCGTGATATGAGGGTTTACGAAAAGAAGGCACCCCGAATGTAGACCCACACATGTTTCAAACAGTAGGGTTCCCCAATAAGGTACCTCTACATTTCGGAAACTCCCAGATGAGTCCCCCCAGGGTAACTTCAGCCTGCAGGATAACAGCAGTGATAGATGTGATAGTCAGACCCGGTATGAGATGATCCCTGGAAAGCACAGCCCGGGATTCATGCTTCAACTCAACCTGCGTTCTGGATGATCCTGTCGGGGTGGCACAATGGTTTTTGGTCGTGCGTCCGAGGTTCCCAGTCGTTTCCAGTCTGGCACACCCTCAGTCTTTGTTCTGAAGAGCGGGGGTGGGGGCCAGGGGCATCTTCTGACAATGTGTTCTGGGGCCTGCTACACATCTAGAGAACACTACGACAGCACATGCACGTGTGTAGGCATCTACTGCATATAGCCCCCCTAAACTCTGAGCGTTGCAGCTTGCACGAATTTCTTAACCCAACGACTCAGCCTCTTCTGAGTAGACTTGCCGGAGGCCACCCGATTGCTGTTTGCATGCGCGAAGCCGCCTGGATCTGGATGAGTTTTCTTTCGGAAATGTTGCCTTTGGAACTTATGCATGGTTCATTTGGGATTGCTTTAATGGGAGGTCGAGGCGCTCAAGGACTCTTGGGACTTTGCGGCTTGCAGTTGGTGTTCTGGGGGAGGATTAATCTGCAAAAAGAATGTGTTGGGTATGTCTTTCCTCTGTGGTGTTATGTTGCCTTCCGTCTAGAAGCCCTCGTTCAAGCACATTCCAGCCGCGAGTCAGCATGTGTATTGGGGGCGATGTTGAGCAGAGCATCCGACAGGGGTTTCCGAAAATAGGGATTCTATTTCGGCTACAAATGGGGTACCCCTATTTCGGGAAACACTAAAATAAGTTCATGTTCATGTGTGTGCGCCACCACAGGCTGGGCCATCGCCCGGATGAGACCTTCTTGCAGGTCCAGACTGGGTATGCGCGTAGAGTCCAAGGTCTTGAATCTCACCGGCTACGCTTAGAGTTCGATGGCCAGGTATAAGTAGCCATATGGAGGTTTAGGGTTTAGGGTTTAGGGTTTAGGGTTTAGGGTGTAGGGTGTAGGGTGTAGGGTGTAGGGTGTAGGGTGTAGGGTGTAGGGTGTAGGGTGTAGGGTTAAGGAAGTAGGGTGTAGGGTTAAGGAAGTCACTTACCGAAGAAGCTGCCCGGAAGTTCCAAAAACGCGGTCCACTGAAGAGGAGGGTTCGGGATCTCATAAACATCATTCAAGTGACCAGCAGCCTTGATACTGGTCAGGCCTATTGTTATTGAGTGCACCCCCGAGGGCCAGCATGATGTCTCGTCTGCCCCTGTCTCACTCTAAGCCCTAAACCCTAAACCCTAAACCCCAAACCCCAAACCCTAAACCCTAAACCCTAAACCCTAAACTTGGCAGGCCTGGTTGGAACGGGCGCAGCAGCTCGACTTCGAGCCACAGGACACCGCGACTTTGTGAAAGCTATACACAACAAGTTTGGGGAACCCTAAACCCGAAACCCTAAACCCTAAACCCTAAACCCCAATTTGGTTTTCAAGTTTCAAGATGTTTGTTTTCGGTGGTGGGGGATGTTGTAGGGGTTTAGCTACTTACGGCGGTAGGGTTTTCAAGCTGGAGCCTCAAGGGCTTTGAGCCGCTTTCGCAGATGTTCGGGCTCCTGCTCGAACATTTCAGCGATGCTCTGCTCAATCATCAAGCATCCACAGACTTGCTTTGCGATTTTCACTGAACAAAAACAAAGCAAGGCTTTCATCAATGGCAGCCGCTGAAATCTACAGACCTGTCAGGCTATCCCCATTCCCTGATCTCACTGGATCCCAGTTGGCTCAGGAGCATTGCGAGCTCCAAGTGCGGCCACCCTTAGGGTTTAGGGCTTAGGGTTTGGGGTTTAGGGCTTAGGGTTTAGGGTTTAGGGTTTAGGGTTTAGGGTTTAGGGTTTAGGGCCACAAGATTCACAGGTTTCAGGGAGGGCGTTGCTGGCAGAGTCTTGCCTTCGGCGCGGGGCCTTTGTGACAGGAGCTTCATCTCTGCATCAGCAGTTCGAAGAAGCTGAACTTCACCGAGGGCCAGGTGGCGGAAGTTGCTTGCATTCTTCCGAATATTTGGGGACCGTGGGCGTCCATCGTGACCCTAAACCCTAAACCCTAAACCCTAAACCCTAAACCCTAAACCCTAAACCCTAAACCCTAAACCCTAAACCAGGCATTGCATTCGGAAGTTCTTACGCTCTTCCTGTACGTTTCGGGGTTCGGGTTTACAGAGCACAGAGTTTTGAGGAGAGCCCGCCGGTGCACAGTTGAAATTTGGGTTTAGGGTTTAGGGTTTAGGGTTTAGGGTTTAGGGTTTAGGGTTTAGGGTTTAACTCTGACACCTGATGCCTCAACTCTAAGCTAGCGTGAGCGATCCAAGCTCTACTGCTGGGGAGAAGCTTTGGGAAGGTCGGCAGGGTTTGGGAGATCACTGTGCTGGGGTTTGGCACACTTTTGTTTTGTTCCAGGGTTGTGTGAAAATAGTGAATCTGTGTCATTTGAATCTGTGTCACGGCTGGGATCACCATCAGACATAGGGTTTAGGGCGTTTAGGGTTTAGGGTTTAGGGTTTAGGGTTTAGGGTTTAGGGTTTAGGGATGGACCACTCGTCAGGGAGTCATTGGTCCAGCCGTGGGTGGAACATGTTTCTCTTCTGTGGTTTCTGATTCCGAAGGCGATGATGACGTCCATGCGCCAGGCGAAGACGCAGACAAGAGTATCCACAGAGTAGTTCAGTATGGGGTTTCCGGTTTCCGAAAATAGGGGTACCCACTTTGGGATTCTATTCCATTTTGGGGGTATAGCAGGCAAATATTGGGTCTGCCTTGCTGCCAGGACAGAATCCACGCAGCTTGAGAATGCACGCTCCTATGCCTTGGTTCCCTGTCAGATACATCATAGAGGCATGCAGCAGATCAGGGTTGAGGAACTACTCATGTGCACTCAACGATCTATGTTTCACCAGCAAGTTGCAATTTTCGTCTTGTTTGCAATACATGGGCTTGAAGAATACCTTTGGAAGGTATCCTGCAGGCCTATGTGAACCCCCGTGGAGCTGTCGTGTTCAACTCCCCGAGAAGCCTGTTGAGAAGAACTTTGCAAAGTAACTCGTCCTTCAAAGGGTTCCTTCGACAGGCTTGCTCCAAGTTCTGTGATTACTCCGCTCTTGCCTGCAAGCTGAGACCATCTACATGGCTTTCATGGCTTTCGTGGGGGCAGGCTGTAGATTCAACAGCGGTGCTCCTTGTAGAAAGCCGAAGTGAACATCGGTACCTGTCAAGACATGAAGGTCTTCCAACCTATGCCCTTGATGGTGCTCCTCTCTTGTACACGTCTAGGGTGCTTCATCGAGGGTCTTAGCCCGCTACAGATGTAGAGAATCATGCGTCCCAGTATCTGAGAAGAGGGCCAGTTTCTTAAGATCATTATTCTATAAGTTTTATTGCGGAATAAAGTTATGTTTCAGTTACATGCTGCAGTAGCTGACATCGCAACTCGATTAAATCTCACGAAATCATGAAATTTCGTTGATGTTCATCTAAATAAAGCCCATTCATGGACTCCGTAATTCCCGCCAAGTTGAACATGCATATTGCCTTGTTTGGTTGACACAGCTGGAGGTCCAGTATATTTCTCAAATTATGCATATTCTTCGATGGCCGGTCATTTTTTAAAACGAGGACGGACTGATCCAGCAAAGCAGAGCCGCTTGGGGTTTAGCATTTAGGGTTTAGGGTCTCGGGTTTAGGGCTTAGGTTTTCTTTAGCTTTTACAGCCCATGCATTGGCAGCAGAGCGGTTCCCTACATGAACGACCCTTTATGCCATTCGGAATCGAGTCTGGAGAAGTAGTAATGGACACATGTTCAAGGTTACTCAGTGTGTGAGACTCAGTTGTCAAGCTCTGAAATCCCTAAACCCTAAACCCTACACCCTAAACCCTAAACCCTAGACCCTAGACCCTAAACCCTAAACCCTAGGGGGTGGTGTTTGGCCTCTTGAAGATTCAGCTGCAGCGTTGTTTGTCTCATGCTTCGTCCGTTCTTTGGCGAAGAGACGGCCTTGGCAGCTGAATTTAGGGCTTCGGGTTTAGGGTTTAGGGTTCAGGGTTGAGAGTTGAGGGTTGAGGGTTGAGGGTTTGGGGTTTAGGGTTTAGGGTTTAGGGTTAATGTTTCCAGAAGCTTAACAACAACAAGAACCGCTCCCACATCGGTATCCTTGGAAGAAAGCTTTGGGGGCTTTTGCAGGGCGTTCGCATGTTGTTCCCAGACTTCTTTGGTCGCTTTTGAAGCTGCGTCCCTAAACCCTAAACCCTAAACCCTTAACCCTTAACCCTTAACCCTAAACCCTAAACCAGATGTCCCCGCGATTGCCATGCTGTACATATGACCTGAAGCCGTTGCAGGGCGGCTCTCCAGCGAAGTGCCACCCGCATGGAACCCAAGGCTCACGTGTTTAGGGTTTGGGGTTTGGGGTTTAGGGTTTAGGGTTAGGGTTTAGGGTTGGTTTAAGGCCCATGCAAGCGGCGCATGTCATGTCATCTACGTGGAGAGCTTCCCTCCGTGTCCGCATAGCGACGGTCGCCCGAAGCAGCAAGGGCTGCGGGGCATCGTGTGGAGAGCTTGACGTCGAGCTTGTAGCAGCTAGTATATATTCTATTCTATTCTATTCTATTCTATTATATGTATTACATATATAGATTCATAAGCAGGATTGCTTAGCTTCATAAGGGTGTCGGATAGGGTCGTCGAAGGCTTGCGAATCAAGTATCCCTTGAATTTCTAGTGTTCACTGAGAACTCGACACGAGGATGCCATTCCACCCAGCCACGAAGCCTTCAAGGAATCTGTAGCGGATCTTCTGCGTCAAGCTTTCCTGGAACAGGGATGCTGGGCGACCATGAAGCTCAGTTCAGACTCGTTTGCCTGCCTGCATCGACAGAACACAACCCCGGAACCGCTCAGTGATGTTCCCCCTTATACTAAAGACCTTCATAGGGATCATCATCGGGGGTACTAGAATCCCTATGAAGGACTGTTAGGATAAGGGGCAACATCCCAAGCTGTAGCCCAAATCCCTTTAGCCCCCCTGGTTCTTAGTAGGGAATGAGGAAATGAGAGCCCTTTCTAGAACCTCAAAAAGATTATGTAGGGCCCTAATTCCCTCGTTCCCTACGAAGAACCAGCCCGTTCTGTTTGGTCGGTGGCTTCATGAGGGCATAGAGTTTAGGGTTGGGGGTTAGGGTTTAGGGTTTAGGGTTTAGGGTAGCCCGGGCCTCAGGAATTTGAGCGCGTGAACCGATGCCAGGTTGGATTGCCGCCGCGCGTCTGGAGGAGGTGGCCGGCAAGGCCTGCTGTAGGGTTTTAGGGTTTAGGGTTTTAGGGTTTAGGGTTTAGGGTTTTTTAGGGTTTTTTAGGGTTTTTTAGGGTCTTAGGGTTTTAGGGTCTTAGGGTCTTAGGGTCTTAGGGTCTTAATTAGGGTCTTAGGGTTTTAGGGTTTTAGGGTTTTAGGGCTTTAGGGCTTTAGGGCTTCTAGGGCTTTAGGGCTTCTAGGGCTTTAGGGTTTTAGGGCTTCAGGGTTTTAGGTTTTTAGGGAATTAGGTTTTTAGGGTTTTAGGGTTTTCGGGTTTAGCGTTAAGCCCTTGTCGCTGTACTTCGGGCCATGTCATTGGGTTAAGGGAAACAGTTGAGAACCAGTTCTGCAACCATGTGTTGCCTGTTTGTGCGTTGTGGGCGCTTCAGGCCCTTCAGGGGTTTCTCTCAAAATCACGTCTTCTCTCGAGCGTAAGCCGGAAGCTGTAAGTTTCGAAATCTGATCTGAGCCGTTAGATGGAGCAATGGCCATGAACACCTGCAGATCCACTGCAAATCTTGTAAAGGTGCTGTAACTTGGAGCACTCTCTTGGATCTCAAGAACCCCACTGTCAAGATACCGGATCTGCTGATTTTTTGTATCCTTGATTGCACCTGTTTCACTGGGAGTCGGTTTCTGTTGAAGTTTGCTGCGTTTGCTCCAGATATGCTTTCACCCCTCTTAGACCCTAAACCCTAAACCCTAAACCCTAAACCCATTTCCCATTTGCAGTTGGTTAGAGGAAGTACGCACCCTAATTAGAACATGCAGAGCTCCGCGAGCCCGACACGGCCCAGTGTGCACTCACATCATGCTTAGCATAATGTGGAGCAGTAATCTGGGAACCTGGCAAGGCAGGGAAACCTCATGATCCTAAACCGGCCAGCAAGCTGAAGAAAAACCGTATGCCAAGAGTTGCATCCTGCCTCAAAATCAAAAAGTAAGACTTCTGCATGCACCGAGGATTTCATGCCAAGGGCTCATAAAGCACAATGGCGATCATCGGCAAGCAGAAGAGGAACAGATCACAGGAAGACATGAAATTCGTCTCCCAACTGCGTCAGAACAGAATGCTCCGCTCCATGAATCACCACGAAAGCAGCGCTTATCCGCCCGACATAGCTCGTCGCCACCTGGGTCCCACATGTTGCGAATCAGAACAGCCAGGCAAGCATCCAATGACTTGATAGTACCCTTCCAAGATCGAAGGAGACAATGGCCCAACCTTGCCCCCAAGCAAAGCCGGGCAATCCATCATGAAGAAGCTGCCCATCGTTGCCATCAGCGCCAGGGGCCAACTCGCAACCTCAACGTGAGAGCAGCTCTCCTTCATCACC
This sequence comes from Symbiodinium natans, assembly GCA_905221605.1. NCBI lineage: Eukaryota > Dinophyceae > Suessiales > Symbiodiniaceae > Symbiodinium > Symbiodinium natans. The sequence goes on from CAJNDS010002305.1 coordinate 389,868, forward strand.
AATGAGTTGCCTGAAAGCAGCAGCGGGCTCCAGCCTGGGGTTTGTTCGCCCGTGCCAGAATTGCAAGCCAATGTCTCATACAAATCGACAGAAGCAAGCATCTGAATCCCGCTTGTCCCGAAGCTTTGTCCAGAGCTAGCACAATGTCGGCCACATTGGCTGCATTCACAGCGGTACCAGCCACCTTGAACATAGGACTGATCCACAAGAGCAGAAACGGGAACTTGCCTGCACGAGTCTGTCATATCATGCAGCTCTGCGAAGAGCTCTCGTCCCCTAGCATAAGGGCCCGAAGCACAGGGCAATGGTTCCCACACTTCAGCGGCAAACTTCTGCGCAGTAGCAGTAGCATTGGGACTGGCAAGCCTTGTCACCTCAACAGCTCTCTCCACTGCCTGCACCGCCAGTCGCCGGATTATCTTCTTGTGAGACTCCAAATTGGCCCCCACCCATTGCTCTAGTAGCAAGCGTAGGGCCCTGAGTGAAACAGCAGCGCCATGAGAGAGCTGACAAATTGCAGCCCCTACGAGATCCAGGTCTATGATGTCAAACTGCTCGCCCTCGGAGGTGGATCCTTGCTGCAAAGCAAGTGCTCCACTTTCTGACCAAGGCGTAGCGCACTCCATGGCAAGCAAGCGGTACTGGGGTCCCCGGCAAAAAATCCTGCGCTAGTGCAGGAATCGATCCGAAGCCCTAACCCTAAACCCTAAACCCTAAATGATCTGAGTCATGGAGATCCTGGCTGGCTCCCGAAACCTTCCCAAGGGGGGGAGCCACAAGCTGATGGGATGTTCCCCTTATACCAACAGTCCGTCATAGGGGTTATAATCGGGGCACTGTAATTCCTACTACAGGGGCACTGTAATCCCTACGAAGGACTGCAAAGTGAAGGGGGAACACCTTTGAGCCACTCGCTACTGCTCAGTCGCTCGAAATCCTGCGCGAACTCAGAAGGTTGACTCCTAGAGACCTGACAAAGTCCAAGGGTGTCAGCCATTGGGCTGAGTCTTATGCAGGCTCTTCATGGCTGTGGTGACTCTGGGACTTCGTGGATTTCGGAAATCATTCCGCGTGTCCCTGCTCCACCACCATGCCACAGGTTCAGTGTGGATTCAAGTGGTTTAGGGCCTCATGATGGGAAAATCTCGAAACCGCAAAGAACTGACTAAGTCCTGAGCCCCAACATTTACACCGTCTCAGAAAAGATACACTTGTAGTTTACATTTCTTCGATATTGGAGTACGCCAATGTGTTGTACGACCCTGCCATGAAACTCACAGCTCCCCACAGCGCTGGCCTACTATTTGCTTAAGAACCCCCCAAAAAATCAGAATAATAGTCCCTAGATTACCCCTTAATCAGGAACAATATTTTTTTGGGGGGTTCTTTTGCCTTGCAGGTGCAGTCAGCTCGGCAACTCATCGCGCAGGGATGCAAGCACTGCCCGAACAACGAGGACTGGACGCTGGCGGCTTTCACAGGGGTCCAGGTTTTCGTTTTGTTCTTTTTTTCCATCCCCTTATGCATATGTTGTTTTGGCATCCATATGTTTTCTGACAAGTACATATGTCGTTAACTCGCTAGAGTAGGTCAACCTTGGGGCATTCATCGATAGAACTGCGTGAATTCGACTCTTAACTGTACTGTACTCGGATCTTCCCATTTGTAGTTGATTCTTCAGCTTGGAATGAATATACACAATCGGGGTGGCGCAAACAAAACCTATACGAATACCTCTGAACGAACATGTAGGCTCCCAACAGTTAATAATGTAGAAGGCATCATGAACGTGATTACTGGTTGATGAACGCAACTTGAAGGCAATCACGTTTCTTCAATGAAATGATGAGATATATGTACATATATATGTATAGATACCTGTTGATAGAGATACTTGACCCCAAGGCGCCTGGCAGTAGGACTTTGGGACTGTGTGGCGAAAAGCGGCCCCTAGTGGATGAAGAAGTCAAGAGACAGTGGCGTAGGATATTAGTAGCCCTCAGGACTCATGTGCCCTCAACACAGAAAGATCGCAACTATGACGACAGTGGGGGTGGAGAGGCGGAAAGCAAGCTCGGAATCCCTAATCCCTAAACCCTAAACCCTAAACTCTAGACCCTAAACCCTAAACGAGCAAGATGCAACTGCACAGGACGTGTGGCTTGAGGCGGCACGATTGGAGAAGCCGACTCATGCCAAAGCGGTGCTCGCAAAGGCTGGCAGACAGAAGGGGTTGCACATGGGTTTATAGGGTTTAGGGTTTAGGGTTTAGGGTTTAGGGTTTAGGGTTTAGGGTTTAGGGGGTCATCTCCAAGGGGGTGCGGAGTAGCTCAGCTGCTTTCATGAACCCTAAACCTTGAAACCCCAAACCCTGTTGTCCTGATTGGCAGCTTGATGTTCTCGGTCGGAGGCTGTCAAGTCCCTGCCGCACTCCGTGCGTTTGTGGATCGACGCGGCCAATCGAGAGACGGACGGCAGCTTTGAGGGTTTAGCAGCTTAGCGTGCCGGGGAATTGGGGGGGTTTGGATGTGTTTGGGCTGGGGGGGTTGTCAAGTTCTTCATGAGCCAAATGGGCCCAAAGCACTACTTACTACTTGCGACCGGCTCCTCTAAACCGGCTCCTCATCACTGAATTCACTATAAAATCCATGCATTCCATGCGCACCTGTTCTGCGATGCTCCGTGAGGACCTTCAGGCCAAGAGCCGCGTCTTGCGAAAGGCGATGGAGGGGAGGGGTGAGAGGGCCCTGCTTAGGGTTTAGGGTTTAGGGTTTGGGGTTTAGGGTTTAGGGTTTAGGGTTTAGGGTTTAGGGTTTAGGGAGCCTGAAGGGTATTGCGAAGGTTCCCTTTCCGAGCAGTGTGTTGTTGGTGGGGTTAGGTGGTAGTACTAAACACCCTATAAAGAACCACTAAACCCCTATAAACACCCTTTAAAGACTAAAAACACCCGATTAAAGAACCCATAAACCCTATAAAACACCCTATAAAGAGCCCGTAAACCCTATTAAACATTCTGGAAAGAGCCCATGTTCCCTTGCCCAGAGAGCCCCATACCCCTTAATTAAGGAATATAGCTTAAATCATCAAGGGATCCTCATTATGATTTGAGGAATATTCCTTCATTAAGGGGTATTGGGCTCTCTGGGAACCTCAAGAAACCCTAAACCCTAAACCCTAAACCCTAAACCCTAAACCTGGGTGTGTGCAAGGCCCTGGAGTTCATCCCCAACTCCGTCCGATTGTGGAAGGAGGCCGTCAGCTTGGAGGCTGGGCTTAAGGGACCGGCAGAGGCCTTCATCAACCTGTGGCGGAGTGCAGCAGGTGCAGTTTAAGTAGGGTTTGGGGTTTAGGGTTTACGGTTTGTAGGGTTTGTAGGGTTTGTAGGGTTTGTAGGGTTTGTAGGGTTTGTAGGGTTTGTAGGGTTTGTAGGGTTTGTAGGGTTTGCAGGGTTTGTAGGGTTTAGGGTTTGTAGGGTTTAGGGTTTGTAGGGTTTGGGGTTTGTAGGGCTTCTCAAGCATCTGCCCCTTAACACGCCTTAAAGCCAGGATGAGACCGAAGCCCGTGTGATGTTGAGCCGGGCTGTGGAGTGCGTGCCCCACAGTGCCCGGGCACCCAGGAAGCACCAACGGCCACGTTTTGAGGGTTCAGGGTTTAGGGTTTAGGGTAATTACAAAGACCCCCTGGTGCTGAGTAGGGAATGAGGGAACTAGGGAGTATGTGGGCACCTCATTCCCTCATTCCCTACTAAGAACCAGCCAGAAGAGCCACCTGCTGAGCACCGAAAAGGTCAGAAGCTTCGAACAGTCCCTAAACCCTAAACCCTAAACCCTAAACCCTAAACCCTAAACCCGTCTGAGGCAGTCTGAGGTGTGCGAGTTGTGCAGGCTTTATGCCCAGGCTTGAATGCGGATACGATTAGAAATGAACAGGGTGAATGCACAACTTCAAGGAAAACGAAGTGCCCGTTGATTTCATTCACCAGCTTGCGATATTGGAATATTACCAGATGAAGTTTGCGTGGAAAGGCCCTGGGTCTCTGTTTGCCGTGGGTCCCAGACTGGCAAGAACTGGGTTTTCATGAGCGCCGCAGTTTGTTCTAGCTGAGGCAGGTGGGCTTGTACCTAAACCCTGAACCCTAAACCTTGAACCCTGAACCCTGAACCCTACACCAACCCCTCGCCGAATCGGAGGTGGAGATGTGGCTTGCATTGGCGAAGCTTTCTGCCTACAAGGCATAAGCTGATGGTCCTCAGTGTTTCCGACATTAGAGGGTACCCTTTATGGGGGGGTCCCTTTAAAGGGATTCTATTATACTATATTCTATTTGGGGTATAAAGAGGGGTCCCTTATTTTCGTAAACCCCCATGTGATTTTGTAGAGTTGCATGTGGGTCGGGCTCAAGATAGGGGTTTACGTGTAGCGGAACCCACCAGAAAACGATGTCCAGGATGCCCAGAAGGTGCTGAACGAGGCACGAAAGCACATCCCGCTGCGGGCCCGGCATCGCTGGATAGATCGGAACACTTAGGCGGCTTAGGGTTTAGGGTTTAGGGTTTAGGGTTTAGGGTTTAGGGTTTAGGGTTTAGGGTTTAGGGTTTAGGGTTTAGGGTTTAGGGCTGGGGTTTAGAGCCCTTGTGCTGCGAGCCTGCTACAGTGCCGCCTGTGTGGAGAGTTCTTCTTTTTTGTTACCAGTTCCCGGGTCTGAGATGAATCTGCAGACCCATCACCTAGGACTAGCCCGGTGATCTGGGTGACAGTGGTGGCCTCGGTCACTCATGTTCAGTCCTTCCAGGGTTTAGAGTTTAGGGCTTAGGGGTTCCGAAGATTTCTTGAAATGGATTCGAATCGAGTGCCAGTTCATGCTGACGTCACGTCAGCGGACGTAACTTGAGCTTTTGGAGCTGAGACTCGCCAGCATGCCCAGTGCGCTTTTGACCAGAATCGGCGGCGCCTGCAAATGACAAGGCTGCCAAGCTGGAGGAGACGCAGGGCAACGAGAAGATGGCTTGGATCCGAGATTGGGAGAAGCAGAAAGGTGAAACGTCGGCTTCGTGGGAAGGTATTTTGAAAAGTGGGGTAGACGAGCATGGGAACGCAGATTTGCTGATTTTGAAGAGGCTTGGCAGCAGGACTGTGTTTTTTTTTTTTTTTTTTTTTACATTTTTTCTCAGGTAGTGCCCGCCAAGATTTCCGTGTCACGCCGAAACTGTTTCCATCGGTCGAAGCTACAACTTGGAGAAATCCCTGAAACCGACATCGGAGGTGGAGCTGATTCTGACGCGAGCCATCGACTCCCTTGCTGCAAACGGTGTGACCCCGGACCGAGACATGCCAGCGGCTCAGTAACGCAGGCGCTTTTCCCTTGGGACGAATCGTCCCACATGGGGGTTTACGATGTTAGCGGTACCTTATTGCAGTCCTTATTATACGGGGTTCCGATTATTTTGGGGTCTATATTGGGTTTCCCTTATTTTCTTAAACCCCACATCGTCCCACCCTTCGAATCCGCTCCCAGCCTGCGGCCTGGCACTTATCCCGCAGGTGGCTGAAGCAAGCGGAAGAGGCGGGAATGCCGCTGCTCTTGCAGTGTAATGTCTATCGCTGCCCATGAATGTACCCATTAAGGTATAGGCAGGTTTTGTCACCTTCTGCTTTCACAGCGTTTGAGTCGCAGTCCGAAGCACGCCCGGCATGAAGTTCGAGGGTGAAACGAGCTGATGCGGAGCAGTGCTCAGGAAATGGCCATGGATGGCCATGGGACAGGACCGTCCCAGGCACGCTAAGGATGCGAAAGGCATCAAAATTGGCACCAACACCATAAAAGCCACCGGCCCATTTGGGGCTGGAGGAGGCGAGGCAAGTGGAGAAAGGCAAGTTGCTCCAAGGGGCACCCTCGATGTCGCCGGGAGATGGAGGGATTGGCGCTTTAACAGTTGGCCGTGTAACAATGTAACCAACAAGGCCCCCTGGGCCCCATGGGCCCCCTTGGGCCCCATAAGCCCCATGGGCCTTGAGGGGGGCACCTTTCAAGGCGCGCGTGCGCGCGCGCGCGCAAAACTTGAGCAAGAGAGGGTTTTATAAAAGCTCAGCTGTTTTTTGGACCAATGATTCCGCATTCCTTGTTTATGTGAAAGCCCCTAATTAGACTGGCATGGCAGGCCGAGAAGACAGGCTTCATCAAGACATGCCAGGCCATCATCAAGGTCACCATCAAGGCCGGGACTAGTAGACTCGGGAGGCATTTGAGGGTTTCCGACAAAGGGGGTACCTTATTGGGGTCCTTATCATGAGGGGATCCTACTATTTGGGGTCTATATTGGGGGTCCTTTATTTTCGTAAACCCCCATTTGCTGCGAGTTGAGAAATCATGAAATAGTCGCGCCATGGCTCGCCTCTCTCACAATCCCAGCTGCACGTGGATTCAGGATGTACACAGAGAGAGAGACACACACACACACACACACACATGCGCGGGCGAAAGCACCTCGATCTACAGTACGTCTCTCTTTCCTTGCAAGGTCGGCGTGGATGAAGATGTCAAGGGCATGAAGCAGAACTGGATCCAGGCAGGCATGTCTGCAGCCAAGTAAGTGAAGGCACGTACTTGGCTAGAAGTGGCTCGGGTCAGGGAGGAACTTTTTTGAGGCTGAGAGGGATTGGTGAAGGGATTCCCCTTAGGGCCTTTCCGGAAGGGACGAAGTTACATGAAGTTGCAAAAGCACACTTGCGCCGATTTTGAAAGCCAAGAGCTGAGCCGCAGGTCCCCGCAGAGGGCCCTTTCAACATGTTCACACCATGTCTACAAGATATTTAAGCCCTAAACCTTATACCCTAAACTCTAAACCCCAAACACTAAACCCTAAACCCTAAACCGATTTTCGTAGCGGAAGGAACACGCAGAGAGGAACTTCGGAGAAGTGATGAGATATGCAGAGTTTGTGGGTGCGGTGAAGCAAGCTATGTGCCCACCCAGTGCCGGAGAGAGTCTGCAAACCAGGGCTTTTCAGTGGAACGAGCAGATCAACCTGGAAGTTGTGGCCTCTCATCATGGCTCGGCGGGGCGCTGGAAAGATTGGCCGAGGGAGCAATATCACTGCTTCCGACGCCAGCCAGGAAATCCGAAGTAAGATCCGGAACAGTTGCACAACGATCCGGTGGGGCTGGCCGCGACGTGAGGGCCTCAGGCTTTCAGAAACGTTGAGACAGCGCAACTCGCACATCAACATCCTGCTGGTTACTTTTGCCCGCGCTACACGGCTGATCTAGGTGTCCCAACAAGAAGAATCAGGCCCTGCAGCTCTTTGCAGCTCTCGCAAAAACAGGCGAGCGATCCATTCCTGGAGGCTCCTTGAGCTCTCAAAAGAAAAACCTGTCTCCGAAGCTCTGCAGCTCTCCAGACTGCTGAGTCGCAGGCGGGGCCGAGAATCGAGGATTTCAAACCACCGAGGCTCTGCAGCCCTCGGAAGAAAAACAGGGGAGCAAGCCATTTCCCGAGGCTCCTTTAGCTCTGAAAAGACAACATGAGCCCAAGGCTCTGCAGCTCGGGCGACGAGGCCGATGACTAGAGACGTCCGAGGCTCTGCAGCTCTGACTGAACAGAAAAACATGAGTCCTCCGCGTACTACGTGCTACCAAAATCGACTTTCGAGCCACCAGAGCTCCCGACGTCCTCGGCATCGAGCTCCCCGGATTTCACATTTGGCGCAGCCCAACCTCCAAGAACGACGACACAGTTTCGCATTTCGCGAACCGAGACATCCAAAAAGCGACGACAGTTGTGCATTTGGCGACTCGGACGTCAAAAAGTGACGACAGTTTCGCATTCGCGAAAACCGACGTCAAAAAACGACGGCAGTTACCAGGATACCGACGTCCATGTGCGCGGCGCCTAGGGGACAGCGCGATTTGCAACATCGTGAGTTGCAAATCCTCCCCCAAACCGCGAAGCACAGGACATGGGGGCTTTGGGCAAAAAACCCGCCCCTTCCGCCCCACCCCCTACCCCCCCCCCTACCCCCCCCACCCCCCCCCCCTACCCCCCCCCCCCCCCCCCCCCCCTACCCCTAACCCCCTACCAATTGATGAGGCTGCCCTGGCAACGTTTCACAGAGGCTCAAGCACATCAACTTTTTTGGCATCCTTTGAGCTGACGAGCGCGTTTAAACCTTTCAACTATGCTCCAGCGGGGTCGGCGGCTTGAGCCGGAGGCTCTTAAATTTTTCGTGGCTTGCAAATAGCTACGCTAAGGAGGGAAAGAGGGAGGTTTTCACCTCCTTTTCCCATCCAACACGCCGCCAGGGTCGGCGGAAACCGCACGGGACCTAAGCAGAGAGCACCATGATGTCCACCTATACATCCTAAAAACACCACAAAATGCTCACGGAGCCTCGGCGAGAGCGCGTTTCGGACAATGTCCACGAAGCCGAAAGCATACATTTTGCGATGTTTCGAGGCCCCTGGAAATAGGGGACGGCACCTGTGTGTGGAAAAAGTCTCGATTTTCGTCCAAAGTGCGACCACTGCTCGAGGAATAGCGCCCGTGTACCCGCATGCGTTTCGCGCACATCGCGTGCGCGACTCAAACTATTAATATTACTCTTAACGTAAGAACCTCATTATGCAGGCACACTGTGATGGGGAATTAACAATGCAAGTTGTATCTGCTTGACGACCGCTACAAACTGAAGTTCCCCAATCAGATGTCAGGACGCAGATGCTGCCATCAACAGAAACTCTATCGAGGCCCTGATCGCTGTGGGCAAGCAGGGGCTTGGTTTAGGGGCTTAGAGAAGGCTTAGACCGTAGGTACCACTTGTGTTTGCGGTGAAGCTTCCTCTTGCAGCACGGCCGCGGCCGTCAGCCAGATTCGTGCACTTTTAACACTGCTTCGGTGTGGGGGCAGGGGGGGCTGGGAGGGGGAGGGCCTCTGGAGACTTGATATTTGGGGGGTGAAGGGGCTCAGCATTTCTGGAAGGTCGCCCGAGCCATCTACAACAATGCGGTCATGCACTTGAAGGGCAAGAAGGTGCCGCAGGGGTCGCTCGCGCTGCGAGGATTCAGAGCTGCCTAGAGCAAGGCAGAGTGGGCAGATCTTTTTGTGCTTCAGTGCCTGAGTTCCCATCTTGCATTTCTGCAACTCGGAACACACACAGAGACCCACCGGACCTCACCAAGAAATGTGTATATATATACATATATATATAGTTTATTTACATATACATGCATAATACATAATGTTGTGTATTTATGTATATCGTCAGGGACTCTGGCTACGCTTAGCCGAGCTGGAAACGAAGTATGGCAACGCGGAGTCGCTGGACAACGTGCTGTCCTGAGTTCTACTGAGCAGACGGTTTAGGGTGCAGGGTTTAGGGTTTAGGGTTTAGGGTTCAGGGTTTATGGTTTAGGGCAGACGCAGCAGTCGCAAGGGTAGGACGATGGGCTCGTTCCTGCGTGCGTAGCTGTACCCCTAGGGCCCCATTTTACCCTAAAGCCCCACATCTGCCACACGTTCAAAGCCGCAAGTACTAACCAAAGGGTCCTCAGTACCCAATATAGTAGAAAATTTAAATTAGGGTTTCTATAATAGGAAGCACTATTCTGGTTTGGGTAAGTGGCCCCCATATAGGTACTTAGGACCCTTTGGGTACATCCTTAAGGCACTCTAAACCCTACACCCTAAACCCTAAACCCTAAACCCTAAACCGCTTCTCCTGCCAAGAGCCCTTCATGTTGCGGAGGTGCTGCAGCGAGCAGTGACGTACTGCCCCCATGCCGAGATCCTTTGGCTCATGGCCGCCGGCTCGGTGTGGCATACTATCGGGGTCGGAATAATTGCTCATATTTAATGTTATTCCCCTATGGTTCCTTTATCATTATAAATTAAATTACTAATATTATTCCCTTATGCTTCCTGTATAATTATGCTACAATACGCTTGGGCTTGCGGATCCGACTCGGGGGCAATCCGGGAAGCTGCAAATCCTCACTCAAGTCGAAGCCCAAGACGCTTCAGCCGAAGTATGCAGGCCGCGAAGCAGAAGTGGCTCAGAGGTGACGTCGCGGCGGCTCGACGGACCGGGTGTAAACACTGTTTTAGATGACATCTAGCTTAGCTGTGTATACATATATATATGTGTGTATTATATATATATATATGAGAGAGGGACCTTTATGTACTTCTATATGTATAGAGAACAGATGGAAGAATTAAATGATTTGAATTATTTAAATTAGTTTTGAGGCCCGTGAATTTAAATAATTTAATTCGAGATTTAAATTATCTAAATTCGCGGGCCCGGAAACTAATTTAACTAATTTAAATACCGAATTAAATTATTTAAATTCACGGGCCTCGAAACTAATTTAAATAATTTAAATCAGGGTTTAAATTATTTAAATTATTTAAATTATTTAAATTATCTAAATGGTCTGGGTTCGAAGAAATCCTCATTCTATTTGAATTATTTAAATTATTTAAATTATTTAAATTCACGGGCTCGGAAAAGAATTTAAACAATTTAAATCGGGATTTGAATTATTTAAATTAGTTTCGAGGCCCGCGAATTTAAATAATTTAATTCGGTATTTCAAGTAGTTAAATTCGTTTCCGGGCCCGCGAATTTAAATAATTTAAATCTCGAATTAAATTATTTAAATTCGCGGGCCTCCAAACTAATTTAAATAATTCAAATCCTGATTTAAATTATTTCAATTATTTAAATTATTTAAATTAGTTAAATGGTCTGTGCTGGGAGAAAATCTGGATCTATTTAGATTCTTTAAATTATTTAAATTCGCGGGCCCGGAAACTAATTTAAATAATTTACATCCCGAATTAAATTATTTAAATTAGTTTCCGGGCCCGCGAATTTAAATAATTTAAGTCGGGATTTAAATTATTTAAATTAGTTTCCGGGCCCACGAATGTAAATAATTTAAAGAATCTAAATAGATCCAGATTTTCTCCCAGCACAGACCATTTAACTAATTTAAATAATTTAAATAATTTAAATAATTTAAATCGGGATTTGAATTATTTAAATTAGTTTGGAGGCCCGCGAATTTAAATAATTTAATTCGAGATTTAAATTATTTGAATTCGCGGGCCCGGAAACGAATTTAACTAATTTAAATACCGAATTAAATTATTTAAATTCGCGGGCCTCCAAACTAATTTAAATAATTCAAATCCCGATTTAAATTATTTAAATTATTTAAATTATTTAAATTATTTAAATTAGTTAAATGGTCTGTGCTGGGAGAAAATCTGGATCTATTTAGATTCTTTAAACTATTTAAATTCGCGGGCCCGGAAACTAATTTAAATAATTTAAATCCCGAATTAAATTATTTAAATTAGTTTCCGGGCCCGCGAATTTACATAATTTAATTCGGGATTTGAATTATTTAAATTAGTTTCCGGGCCCACGAATTTAAATAATTTAAAGAATCTAAATAGATCCAGATTTTCTCCCAGCACAGACCATTTAACTAATTTAAATAATTTAAATAATTTAAATAATTTAAATAATCTAAATCAGGATTTGAATTATTTAAATTAGTTTGGAGGCCCGCGAATTTAAATAATTTAATTCGAGATTTGAATTATTTAAATTCGCGGGCCCGGAAACGAATTTAACTAATTTAAATACCGAATTAAATTATATAAATTCGCGGGCCTCCAAACTAGTTTAAATAATTCAAATCCTGATTTAAGTTATTTAAATTATTTAAATTATTTAAATTAGTTAAATGGTCTGTGCTGGGAGAAAATCTGGATCTATTTAGATTCTTTAAATTATTTAAATTCGCGGGCCCGGAAACTAATTTAAATAATTTAAATCCCGAATTAATTTATTTAAATTAGTTTCCGGGCCCGCGAATTTAAATAATTTATTTCGAGATTTAAATTACTTAAATTCGCGGGCCCGGAAACTAATTTAACTAATTTAAATACAGAATTAAATTATTTAAATTCGCGGGCCTCCAAACTAATTTAAGTAATTCAAATCCCGATTTAAATTATTTAAATTATTTAAATTATTTAAATTAGTTAAATGGTCTGTGCTGGGAGAAAATCTGGATCTATTTAGATTCTTTAAATTATTTAAATTCGCGGGCCCGGAAACTAATTTAAATGATTTAAATCCCGAATTAAATTATTTTAAATTAGTTTTGAGGCCCGCGAATTTAAATAATTTAATTCGAGATTTAAATTATTTAAATTCGCGGGCCCGGAAACTAATTTAACTAATTTAAATACAGAATTAAATTATTTAAATTCCCGGGCCTCGAAACTAATTTAAATACTTCAAATCAGGATTTAAATTATTTAAATTATTTAGATTATCTAAATGGTCTGGGTTCGGAGAAAGCCTCATTCGATTTGAATTATTTACATTATTTAAAATATTTAAGTTCACGAGCTCGGAAAAAATTTAAATAATTTAAATCGCGATTCGAATTATTTAAATTAGTTTTGAGGCCCGCGAATTTAAATAATTTAATTCGGGATTTAAATTATTTAAATTAGTTTCGAGGCGCGTGAATTTAAATAAATTAACGAATTTAAATAAGTCGCGAATGTCTCCTAGCCGAAACCATTTAAATAATTTAAAAAATTTCACAAACTCAAATAATTTAAATAATTCAAATATCTTAAATCATTTAAATCTGGATTTGAATTATTTAGACTCTTTAGGGTTAGTAGCTTAAAACCCTATAGGGACCGGAAGGTATAAGGATTTGAACTCTACAGCGCGCTTTTTTATATTAATATTAACATAAAGTCTGGCGTCAGGTATGGTCGCTTTTGATTCTCACCATCGAATGCGCGGAGCCTACAGTGAATGCAGTGTTAACTCAACTCGGAGTACTGTTTTCGGTCTCCGGGAAAGCGGGGTACTGTTTTCGGTCCCTGAACACGGTGGTACTGCTTTCGGTCCACCGTCTCCCCCTCTCTTGTTTGTGTATTGTTATCTCGCCAACTGCACACTAAACAGCACAGACGACATGGTGGTACTGTTATCGGTCCACCGTGTTTGTGCTTAAACTATTACAACAACATGAAACATATCATATTCTTTTTACATGTGCTGTAACTTCTAGGACATACATATGGCCGCGTGCCAGTATTGATTGCTTGTAACAGGGCCGCGGCCCGCACACGCGACATACCCCATTACGGAGGCTATGCATCAACGGCCGGGGTTTTGCGACAGACGTGTTTGTTGTTGTCTGCAGGTTCCAAGTCTTGCTTATCCGGGTGTAAGTGTTCTTAAGTTTCAAAAAGCAAATATATATGTAGCACTGAATTTTAAACCCCCCTAAACCCTTAAAGGCCGCGTATGTGGGGTGGTTCTAAGTCTTGCTTATCGGGGGGTAGATGTTCTTAAGTTTTAGGAACAAATATGTATGTAAGACCGAATTTTAAACCCTCTTAAACCCTTAAAGGCTGCGTATGTGGGGTGGTGCTAAGTCTTGCTTATCGGGGGGGAAGTGTTCGTCAGTTTCAAGAAGCAAATATATATGTAACACCGAATTTTAAACCCGCTTAACCCCTTAAAGGCTGCGTATGTGGGGTGGTCCCAAGTCTTGCTTATCGGGGGGTAGGTGTTCGTAAGTTTCAAGAAGCAAATATATATGTAACACTGAATTTTGAACCCCTTAAACCCTTAAAGGCTGCGTACGTGGGGTGGTTTTAAGTCCTGCTTATCGAGGTGGTAAGTGTTCGTAAGTTTCAACAAGCAAATTGTAAACCCCCTTAAACCCTTAAAGGCTGCGTATGTGGGGTGGTGCTAAGTCTTGCTTATCGGGGGGGAAGTGTTCCTCAGTTTCAAGAAGCAAATATCGATGTAACACCGAATTTTAAACCCCCTTAAACCCTTAAAGGCGGCGTATGTGGGGTAGTTCCAAGTCTTGCTTATCGGGGGGGAAGTGTTCCTCAGTTTCAAGAAGCAAATATATATGTAACACCGAATTTTACACCCCCTTAAACCCTTAAAAGGCGGCGTATGCGGGGTGGTTCTAAGTCTTGCTTATCGAGGGGTACTTGTTCGTCAGTTTCAAGAAGCACATGTATATGTAACGCTCAATTTTATACCCCCTGAAACCCTTAAAGGCTGCGTATGTGGGGTGGTTCTAAGTCTTGCTTATCGGGGGGTAAGTGTTCGTCAGTTTCAAGAAGCAAATATATATGAAACACCTAATTTTAAACCCCCCTTAAACCCTTAAAGGCGGCGTATGTGGGGTGGTTCCAAGTCTTGCTTATCGGGGGGTAGGTGTTCGTAAGTTTCAAGAAGCAAATATATATGTAACACTGAATTTTGAACCCCCTTAAACCCTTAAAGGCTGCGTATGGGGGGTGGTTCTAAGTCCTGCTTATCGAGGTGGTAAGTGTTCGTAAGTTTTAACAAGCAAATTGTAAACCCCCTTAAACCCTTAAAGGCTGCGTATGTGGGGTGGTGCTAAGTCTTGCTTATCGGGGGGAAGTGTTCCTCAGTTTCAAGAAGCAAATATATATGTAACACCGAATTTTAAACCCCCTTAAACCCTTAAAGGCGGCGTATGTGGGGTGGTTCCAAGTCTTGCTTATCGGGGGGTAGGTGTTCGTAAGTTTCAAGAAGCAAATATATATGTAACACTGAATTTAGAACCCCCTTAAACCCTTAAAGGCTGCGTATGTGGGGTGGTTCTAAGTCCTGCTTATCGAGGTGGTAAGTGTTCGTAAGTTTCAACAAGCAAATTGTAAACCCCCTTAAACCCTTAAAGACTGCGTATGTGGGGTGGTTCTAAGTTTTGCTTATCGGGGGCTAAGTGTCCGTAAGTTTCAAGAAGCAAATATCGATGTAACACTGAATTTTAAACCCCCCTTAAACCCTTAAAGGCTGCGTATGCGGGGTGGTTCTAAGTCTTGCTTATCGAGGGGTAAGTGTTCGTCAGTTTCAAGAAGCAAATATATATGTAACGCTCAATTTTATACCCCCTTAAACCCTTAAAGGCTGCGTATGTGGGGTGGTTCTAAGTCTTGCTTATCGGGGGATAAGTGTTCGTGAGTTTCAAGAAGCATATATATATATATATGTAACCCTGAATTTTAGACCCCCTGAAACCCTTAAAGGCTGCGTATGTGGGGTGGTTCTAGGTCTTGCTTACCGGGGGCTAAGTGTTCGTAAATTTCAAGAAGCTGTGAGGGTTCCAGGTCTTGCTTGTCGCGGCCAGCCCCACTAGGTCCTCAACAGGGGAACTTTCTAGGCTTTCGGCAAGACACCCCCGAAGCCTGAAACCCGAAATTCCCCAACATCTGTGTTAAAGCAAGCGATATACCTTAAACGTATGTACTTAAGGTCCTAGATTTTTTTGCTTTATGATACTTAAAGAACCCCATACAATAAGAGCGCGCAACATGACGCATTCCATGCTGTGGAGTGTATAAATGCCTTTTGTCTATGGGCAAAAAAAATGACACATGTCAGGCCCTGAACTGCGTCATCTTCTTCGTGAAAGACGAAGCATGACAGGACACATCTCAAGTCCTGACTATGTCATTGTTGTCCAGTAGAGGGCGACGCATAACAAATGAAGTCCAAAAAGATTGGCCCAGAGAATTTTACGGCTATTATGGTGTTGTCCGCTGGGATAAATGTTGGAACAAGAATTATCAGGGAGGTTTCAGGGACCACGACTAGTTTCATGGTTGTTATGGTTCTTAAGGTTACTAATCCCATTGTGTTTTTGTTAGTTCGTTTTTCAGCTTCAGGCTAGATGGCGAAGAGTAAAGAACAAGAAACCCTGAAAACATTTAGGGTGCGGTTGCAGCCATAACTTTCTTGACTTGACGAGGACAATGCTGGCTTTTGTGACTTCAAGTGCAGTACTGAACAATGGATTTAAGGTTTGAGATTTGAGAGTACGGTTCTTAGACGGACAAGGCTTCGACAATTGCGGGCTTTGGGTATTGGAGTTCCGACGCTGGCGTTAGCGAGTGCACCATCTCGTCATGCTTCGACTGCATCAAGCCTTTGCTCAAGTTGTACGTCTTTTCTTCAGCGTTCTTGCGTTGTACCTCGCAAGGCCAGCCTTTGCAGATTGCAGATTGAGCATCTGCAAGAAATTTATTTCTTTCGTTATAAATATTCAGGCGTCATGGGGAAGAGCAAGAAGCGCCAGTCGGGCAAGGACAAGAAACACCAGTCGCCGCACACGACGTGGAAGAAGAACTCCCGAGCGATGGCTCTCCTCTTAGTTTTTTTATTTTTTCGGCGACTTTGGCTCTGCATGTTAAAATCACGTTGATAAGGAACACCAGGAGTCCTTTCGCCAGAAAAAGAAGCAAGAGGAAGAGAACAAGAACAAGGCCATTCGACTGTAGACGTTCATACGAACTGGAGCATAGTATCTCTAACTGCAAGAATTTGTTTACATGAAGAGCAATATTACTATGCTAAGAAAATAGAGTTTTGTGCACTGCGCTGGAGGTGAAGTCTATCATGAAGAAGACCCCGGAGCCTGCAAAGCAGATCCATTTCAAGGATACGCCGAAGGCTGGCGTGAGCGATTAGAATGCTTAGTCGTAGTGCACGTTTCTCTAAGGTCATGATGGTGGACTCCTACAAGCACGAGAAACAGCTGTGGCTGTTCGCTTATTTTTTTATGTTTAGACATGTTGAGACTTCCTGGAATGTCGGTATGCTCATCTAGATTTTCACGAGGCGCCACCGACTGGCGCAATCCGCTTGTTTTGTGCAATACTTGCGGGCTCCGCCAGCATTTCTGGCAGGGCCGCATGGAGGCAGTGAAACAACCGCATCCGTATTGACAATGATGTTTTAAATTTTACGTTGTCATGAGGGAGCTCCGGGAAAGTGTCATTTTGCTCAGTGGAAGTCGCCAGCTCATTGCCGAATTAATCTTTTTACGCTGTTTTCATCTCTTAACGCTTGAAGTATTCCCCCCCCCCCCGCAATGAGGTTCCTCTGCGGACAATGTCTTCTTCAGCCTGCATCGAAGCTTCACTCAACGCAGCCCGTTATCACACCAGCGCAATCTAAGGTCGAGTAACCTGAGACGCTGATCGCAGAGCAGCAAGGCGATGCGGCGCCGAAAAAAAAGGCAAACCTTGCCTGAGTGCTGCGAATCCAAAACTTGCGCTTCAATTCAGCAGTCTCGTCAGGCGCTTCTTGCTAGTATTTAAATTAAAGTACAATTTAGTGATATATACATGAGGATAAAGAGACTTGCCGCAATATTTCCAGCCCAAGTTGCTTGTGTCAACTCAAGAAGACTCGCCGGCAGTGACTTGCTTAAATTTATGAGTGTACTTCTTTCTTTTAACATTCAGCCGAGGTATACTTGATCGCGTTCACACCTTGAGGCAGACAACTGAACTTTGAAAGCGTACAGAAACATATTCATGCGTATGTTACATTTTTAAATGAGGCGCACCGAGAAGCACATGTGCCTCGGCAAAATCATATTTTTAGTTGCGGGGATGAATACATCATGCATCAACCCAAGGTCTTCGACGATGCGCTGGTCGAAAATGCGACGGTTGATGGATGAAGATGAGCCTCCAAGCTTGACATGTTCGTGTGTTTGCATTCGCTTGTCTAAAAGATCGTCAGGCTGGACGTTGACTTCGAGTCAAAGAACATATCATCTTCTGCGAACAGTTCCTTGCTACACAATTATACACAACAAGCTAAAGCAAAAGAAATGAAGAAAACCAGGACGTGCGGCGCGTGTCCCTCGCTGGCGAGACGACGTGTGACTTGACTTCAGGCAAAAAAGTGCAAGGATCGGATCTCAACGTCTATGCTGAGGACGTCGGACGCCGTGATCACGCCCGCCGAATTTTTGAAGCAGCAGCTGAGCTATTTTTTTCAAAATTCCAATAAGCAATAAACCATTTCAGTAAGGCGCGCTGCCAGTGGCCTGGCAGAGGACTGCGAAGCAAAAGATCTGTGCTTGCCTCAGCACGGCCTGAACTTTGTAATTTATATGTGTAAAGTTTTCAAAATAAGGAAATTCAAAGACGGCCCTCGCCGTCGCGCAGCTACGCGTCAGGAACTTACTACAAAAATTTCAATAAAAACATCGCGATTCGTTTTTTTTGAGGGCTAATCGGTCCTGACGGACGACTGACAAGGAGAGTGCTGGATGCAGAAGTTGTGTTGAGTTTTGATTTCTCGTCATATATACTTATCCGTGCATGACAAGCAGGACGAACGTGGTGTTGAAGGAGATCCGTTCGGACGCTGGTCTTGATGTCAACGACGAGCTGCGCCCTAGACGAGAATTTTAAGTGATGTTTTTCTTTTCAGATGTTCGCTTAGATTTTAACGCAATGTCATGTTGGCGTATCTGCCAGGAGACCGGAAGATGAGTGTATGCAAACGCGGCGACTTCTCAACATGGAGTGGGGGGTCTTAATTCTTGTACACAAACCATAACTAAATGTTTCTCCCAACATAATGCGGCGGCCGAGGATTGCAGGCATCCACCACTGGCATCTTTTCCAGACACCTGTCTAGTATTTAGTTTAGAATAAGATACCCCTGCTGCCCCATTCATGCAGCTGTGCTCATAGGTCAGCCTCTGTGACGCACCCGAGCATCCTCAAGCTCGTCGAGATGGAGTAAAGGCCTCAGTTCCTGTAAGACCGCATGATAACATCACCGCACGCGCGTATATTGTCTAAGGTCTCGTGCAGCTGACCACTGCTCTGACATTGTCTGGACCTGGAGGTTGCAAGAACGTTAATATTCTTAACATACATAAATATGTGACAATTATACATTAGAAATTTTATCAAGCATGTATGTCTTCAGGTCGACCGCTGCAACAAATCCAAATATCGACGATGAGATCTTCAGCCTTCCTCGCGGACAGCATCAGTGTGGCTTAGCTTGTATTATTATTTTATTTTCGTATCATTGATATTATTAATATTTTCAGGAATACTAGTATTATTATAACTATTTGTCTTATTAAAATATAATCGAAAACAATGCATTACCATGACTGCAGGGAAGCCCATCGGGTTTTGCTTGAAGATGGACAGTATCTTTACTTGGTGTTTCTGAGCTGCATCTAAGATTCGAATGTCTCTCTACAATCCTGCACGCTTCAATTTTTAAGGCGACACTTTGGCGAAGAATATAATTTTTCGGACCTTTACGACAAAGAAGACTGCAACGACAAAGGCTCATCGAGTTCTTGTTCTGTGTGAGTTCTTTTTCTTGCGCTAGGAATTAAAAGAGGCATGCTCATGGTCAAGATTGTCGCGATTCTCCTGGTACAAGGGCTTTGCGCGCAAAGGACTCGTCTGATGAGCAGACTTACGTGCGAATAATATTAAATTACATGTCATCGAGATTTGCATTGATGCGGAAAGGACGTAATTCGTACTACGTCCGAAACAATATTCCCAGGCGTCGACGTCGAGGCGGCATAAAATACTAGACCACACAGACTCATCATGAGTCCTTGCGTTTACGCAGATGCTGTGGTTCGCCCCGAGAAGAGAAACTTGGCATTCGTTGTTAATCCTGCGCGCAGCAAGAAGTTGAAACATAAAAGGATGATGATCTCCGACATACTCCCAGACCTTACACTTCGAATCCTGCAGCAAGGTTAATGGTCTTCGTTGCAAGTGTATAAAGGTTCGACTTCAAATCTGAATCAGTGGAATTTACGATCCTGAAATAATAAGACGCGAAATCATCTGACAGGATGACGATGGGGAAGATCTTGACTGAGCGTGTTCAGCTTTCACATGAGAGATCGAGTAGATGATTTATGCTGCCGAGATGCGGTAGGGCCACAGGAAAGGTTGTTCGGGAAGCTAAGCAGCTATGTTAACGAGTATCCCGAAGCTTCTCAAGTCTCGTTTTTGTTAGTTTTTTTCACAGGATTTAGAGTTTAACGTTGCTTCTCGGATTGCCTGGTAATTCTAAACCCTAGAGCATGAACTCTACATCTTAATCTTCAATACTAAAACCTAAACCCTAAACCCTAAGTCGAAATCTTTAAACCCAAAACATTGAAATGATAAACCTTAGAGTCTCAATCATATAATTAAAGTCACGCAAGAATCGAGTGACTCAAAGCTCCCAAGTATCGTTTTTTTCTGGATGTTGTTTTTTCTTTAGGGTTTAGAGTTTTACGGTGCTTCTCAGACTGTCTGGAGATGAATGGCCCTTGCTGGATCTCAGACGTCGAGGCATTCAAGCATAGGTTCCTGGATGCCAGAGCTAATTCTGCAGGATGTTGCGGTTCTGTGTTTCAGTGCGGACAGTCAGATCTCTAGAGCGCGAGCCACTACCATCTACAGGAAGAAAAGGAGACAAGCACATCCAGAGATGCTGGACTCAGAGCTGCTCGCAGCATGTTAGTTTTCCAAGCACAGCTCTGAGCAAGAAAGCTGGAAGGCGTCTTAGATGAGGATCACGACCTTCAAGGTTAGGGTTTAAATATGAGAGTTCAAGGGGTCAGGGTTAAGGCTCAGAGTGTTTCAAGGCGGAGGGTTTAATGTTTTCGATTTAGGATTCGGAATTAAGGGTTTAAAGTTGAGGGTGTAAGGCTTAAAATCTAGGGAGTAGAAACTGACGAGGAATGTTAGACAGGTGGAGATGTATGATCAGCTCCGAGCTCGAGCTCAGTCTCAGGACTCTCTCCATCTGTATCTTCATCTACGCGGGGAGTTTGTTTAGTAAAGTAAGGCCCTTGTGGGTTTAAGGTTCAGGGCTTAGAGTTCAAGGTTTACAGTTTAAAGTTTAGGGTTTAGGGTCTATGGCTTATGGTTTAGTGGATAAGGTCTCTCTGGAACCTCAACTGGCCGGGTGCAGATGAGCAGAGACCCTTTTTAAGCTGCATCATAGAAGGGGCTAAACCTAAAACCCAACAACCCGAACCTTTAACTATAAACCCTAAACCTTCACCCTAAACCTAAACCCGAAACCCTAAAACCTAAACCCTATACCCTAAACCATAAACTTAAAACCCTAAACCTTAAACCCTAAACCCTAAGCCATAAACCTTGTAGGTTAAAGCCTAAACCGTGCGGTTTGTTTTTGCCATGTACAGCTTATCTGAAGCGCGAGCCATCACAACTTATCTTAGTAAAAGCGACACACATAAGCAGAAATGGTGGACTCGCAGCTACTCGCAGCAAGTCAGTGTTTCAAGCAAAGCTATGAGCAAGGAAGTGAGAAGATGCATCGGACTACAGTCACGACCCTAGAGCTGAACGTTAAAAGTTCGGACTTTGTGGGTTTAAGGTTAACTGTTACAGGTTTCAAGGTTTAGGAGCAGATTTTAAAGATTAGGTTTAAAAAGTTAGGGTTCAGGGCTCAGAGTTTAAGGTTTCAGGTTCAGCACAAAGAAACGCTGAGGAATGTTAAAGAGGTGGAGACGTATGAGCATTTCCGAGCACAAGCTGAGTTTAACGGCTCTCCTGATCTGTTTTTGTCTGCGCTAGGAGTGTGTCTACTAAAGTGAGGCCCTTGTGAGTTTGGGGTTTTGGGCTTAGTAAATCCTGCAGGAAGTAGTGGCTTTGTGTTTCAATGCGGACAATCAGATGACAATCAGATCTCTAGAGCACGAGCCAGTATCGTCTAGAACAAGAAAAGGCGACAAGAACATGCAGAGATGCTGGACTCTCAGCTACTCGCAGCATGTTAGTTTTGCAAGCACAGCCCGCAGCAAGGAAGCTGGGAGGCGTCTTAGATCAGGATCACGACCTTAAGGGTTAGGGTTGAGATATAAGGGTTCAAGGGATTAGGGTTAAGGCTCCGAGTGTTTCAAGGTGGAGGATTTAATGTTTTCGACTTAGGATTCAAAGTTAAGGGTTTAAAGTTCAGGGTGTTAGGCTTAAAATCTAGGGAGTAGAAACTGATGAGGAATGTTAGACAGGTGTAGATGTATGAGCAGCTCCGAGCTCGAGCTCAGCTTATGACTTTCTTCATCTGTGTCTTCTTCTGCGCGGGGAGTTTTTGAAGTAAAGTAAGGCCCTTGTGGGTTTACGGTTTAGGGCTTAGAGTTCAAGGTTTAGGATTTAGAGGTTAAGGTTTAGGGTCTATGGCTTGTGGTTTAGTGAATAATGTCTCTCTGGAGCCTCAACTGACCACGTGCAGATGAGCAGAGACCTTTTTTGAGCTGCATCATAAAAGGGACTAAATCGAAAACCCATAATCCCGAACCTTTAAGTATAAACCCTAAACCTATACCCTAAACCCGAAACTCTAAAATCTAAACCCTATCCCCTAAACCATAAACCTTAAACCCTAAACCATAAACCTTGAAGGTTTAAACCTAAACCGTGCATTTGTTTCTGCAATGTACAGACTATCCGAATCGCGAGCCATCATGACTTATCTTGATAAAAGCGACACGCATAGGCAGAGATGATGGACTCGCAGGTACTCGCAGCACGCCTGTGTTTCAAGCACAGCCATGAGCAAGGAAGCGAGAAGATGCGTCGGATTACAGTCACGAGCCTAGGGGTGAAAGTTAAAAGTTAGGACTTCGCGAGTTTAAGGTTTACTTTTAAAGGTTTCAAGGTTAAGGGTCAAAAAATAAGATTAGGTTTAAAGGGTTGAAGTTCAGGTTTCAAGGTTTAACGTTTCAGGTTTAGGGAGTAGAAAGCTGAGCTATACTTGAACAGATCGAGACATGTAGTGGACGCGTTCATTTAAGAGCATATATATTCCTATATTTATCGCGTTTGGCTTTGTTTATTTAAGAGGGCTTATAAAAACTAAGCCAAAAGAACCCTAAAGGTCTCAGGCTCATATATATATACACATATATTTTTAATTAAGCTAATTTACTCACTGGGCGCAGGTTTATGACTTTGTGAGGTTGTGAGCTTTGTAGGGCCGGAGTGATTGAAGGCTTCTGCTTTTAGAGTTTGTACGCTAGGCCATGGAAGGTCTTGGGTTTTGAAGGCATAGAGTATAAGAAGGCTTGACTGGATGATTTCAAGAGCGAGGAAAACACTCATCCGCTGCATTTTGAGGGCTTGCAGCTGAAGCTTTCCTTCTTACTTCCGCTTCCTCCGACACTGAGAACAGCACAGCACCGAAATAGCAAAACCAAACTAAACCACGCCGTACTGCCCTTGCTGCCCATCAGATTCCGTAGCTTTGCTAGGCACGGTCCGGAATCTGACGCCGTGCCGCCCTGCACCTGAAACAAATCTTCGGAGCTGCAGCGACAAGAGGTATCCTATATCTCCAGGTGGCCACACACACACACGTCGGCACTGGCTAAACAGCACTGATCCTCCTCAATGCCCCACTTGCCGGTTCGCACTGCGTGCCGTGTTAGCAACCAACATACTATTCCGGCTTATGAAATCAGAAAGCGGGGCAGCTGCAAACCTCATTGTCAACGAAATGCATCTAGACCAGCTGAAGAGTAAAGAGAGCATCATCAGTTCAAAACACAACGAAAACTTTTGGACCAGACCGACAAATTATGACACGAGATGCATGCTCCAGCGTTTTCACTTGTCTGGCGCTGCTCATGCAGCGAATTCTTGCCCTAAACCCCAAAACCCAAAACCCTAAACCCTAAACCCTAAACCCTAAACCCTAAACCCTAAACCCCTAACCCTAAACCCTAAACCCTAAACCCTAAACCCTTGCAGGATCCTGGCCGAAGCATTCAGTCACTCCAAAGAGTCCGAGGCGACGTGCGGAATGAATTGGGATGTTCCCCCTTATACTAACAGCTCCTTAGTAGGGTTTAGGGTTTAGGGTTTAGGGTTTAGGGTTTAGGGTTTAGGGTTTAGGGTTTAGGGTTTAGGGTTTAGGAGTCCTTAATAGGGATTGTAGTACCCCCTATTTTCCTCCCTACTTAACAGCTCCTTGATAGGGATTATACTAGGGCCGTTACTAGGGGGTACTATAATCCCGGGGAACGTTTGAAGGAAAGAACGCAAAGCCAAAGACGATGCAGTTTACGGCTTGTGTTTCAGGCTTCCGTGGTCAAGGTACGAGGGTATGACATGGGTATGCTGAACCTGTCAAGTATCGAAGTTGGACAAATCACATGGTCTCTATGGTCATGAGGAGTCGAAGGATTGAAGCTACGCGGCCTCTCAAGCAAGACGTGCAAGCTTGCCACTAGCCCCCCAGACCCTCCATATGACTCACATTCTTAGACTTCGTAGCTGAACCAGTACACTTTACACCTTTTGGGATACTAGAATCCCCTGTAGAACCGAAAGTGTACACTTTTTGGGGGGCCTTATGAACTCAGCCACTAAGTAGATGAACATGCCATGATCGCGCCCTGCCCCCATGACCAGAAACCCTAAACCCTAAACCCTAAACCCTAAACCCTAAACCCTAAACCCTAAACCCTAAACCCTAGCCCCTCCCCCAAGCCTGAGGCCATCCACTTGGCAGCTGCACGCAGCCCCAGCTGGGGGGGGGTTTGGGGGGGCTTAGGGTTTAGGGTTTAGGGTTTAGGGTTTAGGGTTTGGGGAGGGGGCGGTGGGGGTGGGGGGGGGGGGGGTGAGCCGGGATGAAGCTTCATTTGCTCCAATGTCATCGCACTGTGTGTAGCAGCACTGTTTGGCCGCTATGGACTGTGGATATTGGAAAAAGTATTTGTGAGCTTGAGGCTTCGTAACTGCACCGTGGTCGTGCTCTCACAATCATGTTCAGACCCCGAAGGAGCTAGCTGTCTCATGATGATGGGAGCTTTTCAGTCTAGCCAGCATTCGAACAGCCTCCTCTGATGAGGGCTGAAAAATGTAGCAGGACCACAACTGGTGTAGGCGCAACTTGAATTCAATGTTGCCCACCCTTT
Source organism: Symbiodinium natans (assembly GCA_905221605.1). Classification (NCBI taxonomy): domain Eukaryota; class Dinophyceae; order Suessiales; family Symbiodiniaceae; genus Symbiodinium; species Symbiodinium natans. The sequence continues at coordinate 414,690 of CAJNDS010002305.1, forward strand.
CAAACCCTACAAACCTGAAAACCCTGACCCTAAACCCTAAACCCTAAACCCCAAACCCCAAACCCTAAACCCTAAACCCATCAAGGTGAAGCTGGAGAGTGAGAACAATGAGATTCAGCGATCTCGTCTGCTGCTTGCTCGAGCACACGCCCAAGCGCAAAGCATGGGTTTAGGGTTTAGGGTTTGGGGGTTTAGGGTTTAGGGTTTGGGGTTTAGGGTTTAGGGTTTGGGGTTTGGGGTTTAGGGTTTAGGGTTTAGGATGGTTTTGGGTAAGCCGGGTTCAAGCGGATGCGCATTCTGAGCGACGGAGTCTGAGGTCTTCATGAAAGATGAGGTTTAAAGACGACCAAAAATCAGATCTCAACATACCTCCCCACCCGAAGCAAATCCATCATGGCATATATTGGAATGGCTTAGAACGTTGTTGAGGCTGGAGGTTAAGAGCTCTGCCATGCCCTGCCACAGGCACGACAGCAATGCAATACGCCGAAGGCACGTCTGCAATCTTGGCTTTCGTGTCCGTTGATTCAAGCATTCAGCTGCGGGCCTCAAGGAGGGTCAGGCGCCAGTAAGCGCTAGTGACCGCTAGTAGCCCCCAGCAGACGTCAAAGCAGCACCAACAGGTCTGGATGCAGTCGGTGCAGCTGGAGAGGGAGCAGGGCCTTTACCAGCAGGCCGACCGCACCTTGACGCACAGCTTCTGCGGGATGGCTTGTGCTATGGCTATGCAAGATACACATCACCGGGTTCGTAAAGGAACTTTACTTGGGTCGTGAGCCTGGAAACCCCAGACCGTGAGCCGTGCAGACAGAGACAAACAGAGAGACAGACAAAGACAGAGACACACGCACACGCTCTCACCTCACAACAACCACAGGCGTTGCACTTGTCGGAGGAGGGCCTGAAGGACAGCGAGTTCGCATAGCTGTCCGAGCTTAAAGGTGGAAGCAAGAGGCAGATAGCTGTGAAGATCGCCAAAAACCAAGATTGCACCTCTCGAGCCGTGGATGGGCATGGGATTCAGAAGTGGCGCTGTTTGTGTCCAGAAGAGCATGCTCTTGCCTTTGGTGTGCAGATTTTGGCGCTCAGGAGGATGGCCCCGTTTGGCGTTCTAGGGGGCTCGTCGCATAGCCTAACGTGCATCGGCCAGTGTTTTCCTTAGTGGAATTCCCGCGCTCGAGGTTTCGGATGCTTGGACTTCTTTCGGGGCTTACCCTACACCCTAAACCCTAAACCCTAAACCCTAAACCCTAAACCCTAAACCCTAAACCCTAAACCCTAAACCCTAACCGGCCCGAAACCCTAAACCCTTAGAGGAGCATCCCTCCTTCGCGAAGCTGTGGATGATCGGCGGTCAGATTCACATGGAGAAGCGCCCGCCTCAGAAGACGTCAGGGCAGAAGCTTTGGTGCCGGCGCCGACATTCGGGTTTAGGGTTTAGGCTTTAGGGTTTAGGCTTTAGGGTTCAGGGTTTAGGGTTCAGGGTTTAGGGTTTAGGGTGAGTCCTTGCAGGCTTAAGGACAGGGCACGGAGACTGCTGAAGATATTGTTGCGTTCTTTTAGTTCTGTTGCCGCCCTGAAGTCGCAGGTTTTAAGGCAGGGACCACACTGAAGCAAACGAAGCGAACCTTGCGAAATGCTTGAAGGGCATCAGCCTAATCAGCCCAACATAGCTGGGAGGCTTAAAACCCCTAAACTCTAAAACCCCTGAAACCGCACCAGGTCACCACCTGAGCTGCTCGAGGCCTGTGCTGGTATCTAGAGCCTTTTTTTCCTAATTGAGGGGCTTCTGCTCACATCATCTTCTCGCTGGCCACGGACTGTTTCGATCTATTTTTCAAAGCTAGCAGAGCTCACTTTGCAGCGTTTGCAACTTATCGCAGGTCCTAACTTCAGGGTTAATGTGCTACAAACCGCCATCACGGAAATTTAGCTCTGAGCCCAAAATTCAAAGAAAAACTCCATCCCTAAGCCCAAACACACCCGAAACAAAGCCCAAACCCCAAACCACAGCAGAATCAAAAGAACGCAAGTGCATAGGACAAAGCCGCGTCCAGGCCACAAAGTTCTTCGAGCGAGGTTTGCAGAAGTGCCCACGTGCAGATCTTGGGCAGGAGTTTGGCCTTGGATTGACGGCACTTTGTGTTCCAGTTATGTGGTGTACTGCAACAGCAATGACGGCACGTGACGGCACCGTGCTACATGTGACGCCCTGGACCCCCAAAGCATTTCCCAGGCAGCGTTCCTTTGTGGCTGTGCGCAGTGGAATGTGAGCAGCGCCCCTGGCATCAACTGTCGAGGTGTTTTTACAATATGGGTCAATAGACCTGTTGTCACCGGACACATGCAAGTTGCAAGTCGCGCTGAGGAGCCTAGAGAACCGAATAGAAACCCAAGCACACGACTGCTCAGCATATCCGACCCCAGCCCGGCTTCTAGCTGAGGGAACCCAATGTAGCATCTGGCAAAATGCCCCAGGATCAAGCAGCAAAAGTACACCAAGGCCCAGCCGGTTGAAGTTCGGTCAGTTGAAGCTAGGGCTGGGGAGTGGGTTTTGATTGTCTTTGGGGTTTGGAGTTTACTTAGCGACTTCGTCCTTCTGATGCCTCCAAGAGCGTGTGGTGTGGAGTGCCTCATTGCTCAGAAGAATGATGGACCGGACATGACTGGCATTGGTCGTTTTCCGAGTCAAGTTGCGTGGCTGTCCCACTTAGTGATAGTCTGAATGATTGCTGACATGGGGGTTTGCGAGAATAAGGGGCGCCCCTAGTATAGTCCCCAAATGGTAGGATTCCCTTGTAATAAGGACCCCAATAAGGTACCCCTACTTTCGGAAACCCCCTCTTTAAGGATTGCTGAAATCCAGAACCCCAGAGGCGCGGTCGCTACTGGAGAAGGCACGCCTGCGAAACCCGGGCAGCGATCTCGGCGAAAGATCGGTGGGGGGGGGGGGGGGGGGGGGGGTTCTCGGCTCTGGGCTTTGGGTTCAGGGCTTGAGGATGGGGAGCTTTTGATTTGTGTTTAGGGTGTTGTTCGAAACTGTCGAAACTCCTTTCAACTCAGCCCTTCTCTCTGAAAGCCTGTGCCGAGGTGCAGATCTTTTGTGGCTCAAGGGCGTTGAGGCTGGAGGGTCCCAGAGGGGCCTAGTTCTGTTTAACCTGTGTAGAGCTCCGAAATCACAGCTGGTTTAGGGTTTAGGGTTTAGGGTTTAGGGTTTAGGGTTTAGGGTGTTAGTGTGGACTTCCAGAAGATTCCCACTGACAGTCTGCATCTTTGAACCGAAGGTGGGACCCAGGGCCCCTCGAAACCCCCCAAAAGCAACATAAAGCAACCCCGAAGTTTGCTTGGGGGGGAAATTCTCTGTACCTCTATGGGCTGAACCCTAAACCCTAAACCCTAAACCCTAAACCCTAAACCCTAAACCCTGAACCCTGAACCCTGAACCCTGAACCCTACACCCTAAACCCTAAACCCTGCACGTGCTTATTGGGTGCTTGCTCGGCGGCAAGTTCGGCTCGAACTCTGCCACTCGTCTTCCAGCCATGTCTGAGACGGGCTCGGAACCCGAGCTCGGGGCGCCTAGCTCGCGTTTGTGCAGGGCGAAGGAGTGTAGCTTTGGATTTCGGGTTTAGGGTTTAGGGTTTAGGGTTCAACTTAGGACCTTTTCCAATAAAGTGCCTTCCATCATTTAAAGGCTTCTATGCCAGCAGTCATAGGCGCATCTGTCCGAGTCTGTCTTTGAAGGTGACTGGCCTTCTGCTGTCCTCACTTCGTAGTGAGCAAGTTAAATGCCCCTGTTCTTGTGGAGTGCGAAGGAGAACGGATGAGAGCTTAACTCTTGCAGAGGGCTCGCAGGTGCTTGTTGCCTCCTTCTCTAGCTTCCTTGTCCCCCACCGCCTCTGGGATAGCCGGAGTACTGAAGGCAGAACCGGAAATCCTTTCCATGGAACCAGTCAAAGATCGTTTGAGAGAAATTACAGTCTTGCAATACGTCATCCTGCGCGTCCTGGTGTGGAGAGACGCAGGCAGCCCCTTTGGTTTATGAGGGGGAAAAGGGGGGCTGAGGTCTAGTGAAGTGTGGGGGTTTTAGAGAGGGGGGAGGGGGAACGTACAAGGCTGACCAAAGGTCCAAGAGACCTCTGGTGCCACACCCACGGCCGATGGGGCGAGCGAACATCGCGAACGAAGCCCAAAACCCTAAACCCTGAACCCTAAACGCTAAACCCGAAGATTCGCCGTACAGCCCCCACCCATGCATGCTGCCAGGAACGCACTCTTGGAGAGACCCTGTCGTTCCTTCTGGCTGCCGCAGTGACATGCACGGTGCTCGAGCATCTGACACGTGGCTTATACAGTACTTCTACAGCATTCGTACGATAGAAGGAGCTGAAAATGAGGCTCAGGAGGGTTAGGACCCAGTTTGACCTTTGGGAACCCTACACCCTAAACCCTAAACCCTAAACCCTAAACCCTAAACCCTAAACCCTAAACCCTAAACCCTAAACCCTAAACCCTAAACCCTAAACCCTAAACCCTAAACCCTAAACCCTAAACCCTAAACCCTAAACCCTATACGGGGGGACAACCAAGGAAGGAAATCAACTCCCCTAATCGCCCTGAACTTATATTTCCCAGATCGAACCAAGAAACAACCAAGAACACGGATAAGAGCAACAAGGAAGGGGCACCCTTACACAAGTAGAGGGGCACTAACCCAACCCTCACTCCCAAACACGGACTTTTTTCTTTGGACGGGCTGGCCATCCTTGAGCCAAACATAGTTTACGGGTTCATTAACCCTTTCAACTTCCAACACTAACTCCTTTCTACAATACCAATTGCAGCTCCGCACTCCCCCTGTCCTAGGATTTCCTAGGACACATTGGAGATGCAGGTCTTTTGGCCAAAAACTGCCATTAAGGCAGCAGCCAGCTGCTTGAAATGCAAGTTGTGGTTTAACGTCTTCCAGGACGGAATTATAGCACATTGGCTAACCTACTACCCATAGAGAATCTTTTTTCACCATGATCCTCTCATCACTGAAGACTCCTTGGCCTTCTTCACCACAAACCGTGGTCTTCGCTACGCGAAAAGCTACTTACTTCTACTATCAGGGATTTCCATACCCTTAATAGTAACCACCACATTGTCAGCACATTGGCTGTTCCAGCGCACCCGTCTCCAGAAAGAGAAAAACTATCCCTTCATCCATACCATCCAATCACTTCTTTTTCCGATTGTTGGCAATCTTGAGGTGAAGTTGCAGCAGAATATACTCCAGGTCCGAAACTGTAAGAACAGGATCCTGTACGCCCCTTTGAATTGAGGATACCAATCCTTCTCTCTTTGCGTCCTCAATCGCCTGGCAAGATTGACCCAGCTCTTCATTCGCAGTGGCAGACCCTGGTGCATCCGCATCAGATGGACGATCCTTTTCTTCAGGATCTTGAACCATTACCACCTCTTCTTTTTTGGGACTCTGACTTTTCTCCCTCTTCTTTGTCTTTCCACCGACATTTGACTTTGTGCGCGTCTTCGAGGATTTTTCCACTGCAGAAGCCACCACATTGGATGTTGATCCACCCTTCTCAATGATCGTCGGCATCTTCTTCGGCTTTGGAACCATGAGAGTGTAAGGATCTTCAATAGCTGCAGCTTTCCTCTTCTTTTTTACCTTTTTCTTCTCTTCTTCAACGGCAACCTCCGTCTCCGAAGTCTCAACCACTCCTGTTTCGGCAGGAATATCCTTGCTGGACTCCCTTTCTAGGGATCTCTTTTTACCTCTTTTGGGATCCTTTTCCTCTCCCAAATTGGCTCGCTCATACCATATCCTCAGGTCATTGACCCATTCTTCCACCTCCGCGAGCGAAACCTCATACGACTTCACTACTTCGAGAAGTTCCAGCACGGACAACATTTCAGTGGTCCACGAAACCCATACTTGATCCATTTGGTCAGCATCTCCAGTGAACTTCAGGAGTTTGAACAATGGGTCCGCCTCTGCTCGAGCCAAATCTGGCTTGCCACCGGAGAGAAATGAAAGAAATGAAATCGCCTCCATCAACAGTTCCGTCATCTTGGTCTCTTCGTCATAAACCATAAAATCCTCCTCATCATCATCGAACTGTTCAGGAGAGATCTCCTTTTCTCCACCATTTGCACCAGACTTTTTCCTTGGACCATCCCTTGGGGGCGTCCTTGGAGACCTTGGCCTCTGTTTTTCCAACGGAACACCATGCTCGAAGACACACCTGTCACCAAATCGACACTTCCCAGACCGAGCAAACTGGACGCACCTCACACCAGTTGCATCATGCGAGAACTCACAATCCTTTCCAGCGAAACATTCTCTCCCTGCCACATAGTATTTGCACCAATATGAATGTAGCACCACATCATCTTCGGAATGGATGAATTTGCAGTCGTCACCGAATTTGCAGCGATCTTTCCCCCTGCCGAACCAATAGCAGAAACCCTTCTTCCTCTTCTCCAAGCGCTCTGCCTCATACCGGTCCATAGGGCGATTGTGCTCTACATGAACATTGCCATGTACCTGGGGACTGCTCCCTTCACCCGACGTGCTATCAGTATTTGGTGCTTGGAGTACAGCTGGAAAACCCGGCCTTGGTCCTACCACCTTCATGATCGGTTTTCCGCCAACTCCTGAGCCATGCTGAGACGATCCAAAAACATTGAACATCTTCATGAAGGCCTTTCTAGTGCCAATCTTCTGCACCCTTTTGATTGGACGTTTCATTGCTCCAACCTTGCATCCAGATGCGTTCAAACGACACAACCTCCTATAACCAACTCTATGTCCCTTCTTCCAAAGAGCCATAAGAATTTTAGAGGCAGTAACATTCTCCACCTCTACCTTTTCCAATGGTCCCTCACTTCCCGGAACAAACCCATCCATATCTGAAGACCTTTCCATCTTTTTTGACACCACTTCGTCGAGGTAGTCTTCTGAGATCCAGGGTAAGTTCCCCTTAGAGGAAGGATTGTCATCATTGTTTGGTCCTTCACCAGGATACCCTTTTGTGCTGTCAAAGATCTTACCAGTAGTGCGGTCCTGCATAGAGAAATTCGAAGCCACGCGGGAGTACACTGACCACAAGAAAATCCTTGTGTCCGCCAGTCTTGATGACCCACTGGATGTCTCCTCTTCCGGAGAAACTTCTGGCGCTTTGCCATCCCCTCCAGTGTCACCACTTATCTCACCTCCAGCATCTTCAATGGGAATAAGGGATTCATTGTTCCCTTGATCAAGCACCGCGCCCTCTGGTCCAAAAACTTCCAGCACCGCTGTCGAAGGATCCACCTCTTCATCAGCATCGTCGTCCATCCTTCTCCAGAGAGCCTCCAATTGGTCCGCACAAGTCGCCGCTTGAAGGAACTCCATCAACCGAGCCCTCCCGCGCTGCCAGAGAAATTCCGAAATCATCACCGACCCTTGGGCTCCCAGATTCAGGAATGGGTGAACCATTTTGGCTACCCTCGCCATAAGTTCAATATGAACTTCCATGCCTGGACTGCGGCTCCAATCGTAGGCAATTGCCTCCATAGCAGTTCCAAACTTGTCAGTGTTCTTGAATTCCCCTTCCAGACCAGGAGACAACAAAGCACCCATCACTGAAAGAGGATAATTCCCCACCGCCGGCAAGCACGGGTTTTCATGGAACGAATGATGCAGGTCAGTATAATGTCCTTGATCTCTCCTTTGAAAAAGGAGTGCTCCAGTCCCTAGCTGGGCATTCATTTCATCCACTTGAACCATTTCAGCACATATCCTCTGTGCCATGTACGCCATTGCTGGCCAGACGGAACGATCGGTAAGACCGCGACGCATAACCCAATCAGTTGTTGGCGACTGAATCAGCGTCCTTGGATCATACACCAGAACAACCATCGCACCGTCACCCATTGACTGATCAGCATCGTCCTCCAGTGCCAGGTTCTCATCCTGTTCGCTTGCACCCTCGGATGACATGCTAATAACCAAATTTCGATCCATCTTATTGGACCCTTTTTGGCAGTCTCTTTGCCCCACCGGCAACTTGCCAACTGCAACCTTCCAATAAATCCGAGTCAGAAGGCCTTTAACCAGCAATTGCTGAAGGTCACTCCTCACCGGACCACCATCCAACATCTTCGCATCATCACCACGGAGGTCATTGCTCCCACCTTCTCCTTCTTTTTGGTCAGTCTCCTCGCCAGAAATCTGTACTGCTCCTTCCGGCGCCGTCTCCTGTCCAGCCACTTCTTGCCCAGGAAGAACTTGAGCGCTTTCAGAGACATTCACCTGTCCAGCAACACCTTGCCCAGGTAAAACCTCATCCGTGGAGCCCACCGCCAGCGAACCAACCATAACTGAACCATCCCTTGCTCTTTTTTGAGACCGTTCAGCTCGACGAGAAGGTTGTGGTAGCGAAAAAACTTGTGAAGTCACTTCTTGGCGGGTCTCCCCCCGCGACGCTTTGTCGCGCCCTTCGCCAAGGTGAACCGATTTTTTCGGCCCGTCATTGGAGCCTGAAGAACCACTTTGCGGAACATTGCCACGATTCGCAGTTCTCTTTGAATCCCTTTCTTGCAAAAAGATTTCCTTCAGGCGTTGTACGGCATTGGTCTCCTCTTCGCTTGAATCGCTTGAGGAAGCGGCATACGAGACCAAAGCCTCCGCCTGTTCATCATCATCCACCACATCTGCCCACGCTCTGCTGAACCGATACGACAACCCACCACGAGGCTTCAGTTCCAGTGGCTTCGGCTTTTCCACCACTTCCGCCGGTTGCACTCGTCGTTGTGACCGAGAGCGTGGCACCTGTCGCACCTGTTTTTTGTCCAGCAAGGGCCTTCCCCTTCTCACAGGGTTTGATCTTGACCGATACTTTTTTGTTGGTGGATTCACCGGCGGCATTCCAACTCCCACCAACCGCAGCTTCTGTACACACAACGGAGACCTCTGCGCAAGCGTCCAACCATCACGGTACCTGACCTTATCAAAAAGCTCCCGATAGGAGCCTCTCGGCATAGTTTTTGCACCGGAGTCTTCAGCTTCACGCACCTGAGTGAGGGTTCGCACCGCCGCTCTTCCAGTCCCTTTGTTCCCAGAAGATTGTTGTACCCGTACAGATGCATCAGAAGGAACTGCCTTTTCCGGTCCTCCCGGTCGATATCGGACCTCACCCACCAATTGCAGAATTTTGCATGCGGTCACTTTGTTGATCCCTTTGTCAACCAAATCTTCCACAAAGATGAACTCTTGCAAATCCGACACATTGGTCACACCAAGCGTAATCATCACCTCACTTACATGAGGGGTATACACCCACAGGTGTGCGTTGCGAGCCATCCAATTTTCAATTGGCTCCTCCGGATTTTGAAGCTGAGTACCAGTGGATGCAGCCACTGAATTCTTTTGTTCATCAGCTTCTGCTTCATCCAGAGTACCTTTTTCACCATCTTTTTGTGACACATTGGTCATTTGCAGTGCTTTCGGTGCCGAGGATGAGGAAGATTCAGCTCCCCCACTTGCAGGCGGCTGAAACGTGCTTCTATCCGTAATCTCCCATCCTCTCTCTTTTTCAAACCGGACCTGATTGGCCACCTGTACCAAGTGTTTCAGGAGCGACAGCCGCTCCTCTGACATCTCGTCATGGGAGTACTTGCAGAAATTTAACCCTTTCCGGCAACGTCCTCGGAGGTAATAATCGAAACAGCAATTGTGGAACCCTGCGTCCCTTAGTGACTTCCTGGAAGCATTGTCCCAAGATTTGCCGGGCTCCCAAGTCCCTTCCAATGCTATGTCATCGTTGTGAAGGTACCTGCATGCAGTCCCATATTTACAACCACCTTGATTGTAATACAGACACAGCCGACCTTTTGGCTCACCTGACGTAGGCTCACCCTTTGATGCACCTTTGCCAAAATTGTACTTGGCCCGGAAGGCTAAATCCTCCCGCTCCTGCTGTGCCTCATCCACTGTACCTTCCTCTGTGGGAGGGTCACCGATGTTCCCATCCTCATCATCAGCTTCTTGGCTATTCTTTGGATCAGTTGACCCTCCTCCTGGCCAACCTTCACCATAACGACGATGCTCATAGGAACACTCATCACCATTGCGACACCTTCCCCGATTGAAGAACTTGCACAGCTTGCTGTAACCAGGTGACAACACAGTCTTTGGTGTCATGTAAGCCTTTTTGTACTGGTCAGGGTCCATGTAGGCTTCCATTGGCTTGTTCTCCCTTTTGCTCATGGATTGCACTGCACCATCAAGCTCCTGCAAAAATAGCTTGGTGTCCAACCAAAGCGCGTTCCAAAACTCATCTTCCCCTTGATTCAGCACCGTTGCCACCGCTTCACCCACAACTGGTCGAGAAAATCTCCTTTTTTTGCATGCCAGTTCGAAAAGCGCGTTGTGGTACTGTTTTCGGGAAAAAGTGGTTAACTCCCCCAAGCCTGTGCTTTCTGTACCATCAGGCTTCCAACCACCATTTTGCAAGATGCCATACGCGCGCCGAGCTTCCGCATTGAGGAATGCCTGATCTGCAACACACTCCTGTAAATCTTCCATCGGGCGACCCAACAGCATCCCTGTAATTTTGCCAACATAGGCTTCCTCTTCGTTTCCATTCTCCAGAAGAGCTTTGTAGATCTTTTCTCCATAAAGTTGTCTTTCTTCTCGTTCTTCAGAGGATAACTCCTGTATCACAAGCTCCTCATCGGAATGCTCTTCCTCCTGTTTCCAGTCCCATTGACCGTTTGAATCTCGGTACCACTGACCAACATACCATGGATTCGTCCACCACGTACTCCAGCCGCTGGGTTTCCACTTCCGCAGCGTTGAGGAAGAGTCCTCCACGTCCTCTTCCAAAACCAGAAAGGTGTCCAAGATTATGGTACCATCATCTTCCACTAGTTTCACTGTTCCATTGACAGTATCACCAAATCTGAAATGGCACGTATTGTTCCCTTCTGTAGGAATCAATACATTCAAATCACCATGGTCCAAAAAAGCTCCATACCCATTGATGCAGCGCACTAGACCCATGATCTCATCTCCCTCTTGATAGCAATGTGTCCCAGGTGATTCCAAGGCTCCCGCTCGGGGCACTTTCTTTGCTTGCTCTTCAGAAACCACCTCTGTATCATCGGCTCCTGGCGCATCCTTTGTTTTCACCTTTGAGTCACACTGCTCGTCCTGCTCCACGAGTCCCACAAGCTCATCTTTTTTGTGCTCCTGGACTTCAGGACCTCTCTTTTTCTCCGCCAAAGGCTTTGCCTCATCTGCTGTAATTCGCTCGGTGTCGACTTCCGGCGAACTTCCAGACGGCAACACTTCTCCCTTCATGGGAGTGGACCCATCATTGGAGTCCTTTGTCACACCTTCTGCAGCAGGCAAATCTTCCTCCACTGCAGGGCAATTGAGTCGATCATCCACGGCAGGCATGCTTTCTTCCACCGCAGGATCCTTTGGTTCCATGGCTTCCAAAGGAGAATTTCCACCATCATTGACCACAGCTGCCTCATTGGCTCCGGTGTAGCCCTTGTCATTTCGTTCCTCGCTGCTAACTTCAGGTTGCACCAGTGCGTCCACCTGTGAACCTCCATCATCAGCTGCTGCGGAGACCTGCGCCCCATTGTTGCAGTCGCCCGTGGAACGTAACGCCATATGCACCTCAACCCGTGCTTCCTTCGCACTCCAGGTAATATCTGGCGCATCGACCCGCGCATCATTGGCGCTCCAGGCCTCATTTTTCAGATCTTCTGTGTCTCCAGCTATTCCAGAAGCTTCTTTTTCCCTTTGAATGGCAGGAACCTTGGCACCAAACGAAGAGACCTCCTCAGTCGCAACACACGACCTTTTCCCTCCGTCTTCCAAATCTCCAGGACCACATTCCCGAACGACAGGTACCACATCCACCACTCGATCTTCTGCAGCCGACACAGTTCCGATCTCCACATTGGGAATCTTTTCTTCTGGACCTACCGATTCCACCGCTGCCACACCCTCAGAAAGTGCTCCCATTCCTTCCCGATCCAGATGTTGAGCTCCAGCGATGTCTGTTCGGTTTCCAGGAATCTCCTCCTCATCAGGAGAACCCGAGGTCGGGGCGTCACCACCAGCCCTAGGACCGCTATCCCTGATAGTAGAGGAAAAATCTTTTTCACCTAAACTATTTACACTACCCTGGAATGCCCTCGTAGACTCAGTCTTCGGAGTAGAGGATGAAGAATCCAGTGCCGCCTCCATTTCCAGCTCATTGCCCGAAGGAGACCCAACCACCTCGTCACTCTTCATCTTTTCACCTACCACCGGCAATGTCCACTTGCTTTCCTGCGTATCCAGGCAGTAATAATATTGTCTCCCATCTTCATGGAGGTGCCATTCCCACGTTGTCCCATCGCACGCTTTGATCAGATGCTCGTCTTTCTGAAAACCATCCCTTTCAGAGACCTGTCGCATCTCGTCCTCTTCTTCGGACAACTGTCGCAACCTCTCAGCCTCCATCTGTAGGATCTCCTCCTCCCCCATGGCGTATCCAGCAGCAGGTGCAGCTTCAAAGCTGTCCGCACCCTTCTGTTCATGACCGCTTCCACCACCTTGGGAACTCGAAGATGGACCCCTTTTGATCTTGTTCAGAGGCCTCCGAGCCGCTTGCAGCACTTCTCCAATCAGATCGGTCTGAGACTCTTGGTCTACCATTCGACCCGAAGTCGAAGACGACGGCTGATACCCGTGTTTGTGCAACACTCGTAAAACAGTCACCTCCATTTCACGATCTATACCACCAGTCGCGTCCCAGTTCCTTTTCTCACCAGGCTTTGGCGATACAGAAACAGCACGTCCTTCAGCTTCAGCATTGCTAACCATATCCCTATTGGGATTCATACCCACATTGGGGCTTTCTGCAACCAAGGCCTCTTCCAGATGTTCTTCAGCGCCGGGAATCACCTCTTCCAACACCGATCTTTCACCCAGAGACTCAGCTGCACCATTTCCAGCTCCACCATCTTGTCCACCATCCGAGGCAAGTTGGAGCCATCGCTTCGGAGAAGGCATTGCTTCTTGATCCCAAAAACCTTGAAAGAACACTTAACCGCAGGGAACCTAATTTGGGCTCATAACCTACGGGGGGACAACCAAGGAAGGAAATCAACTCCCCTAATCGCCCTGAACTTATATTTCCCAGATCGAACCAAGAAACAACCAAGAACACGGATAAGAGCAACAAGGAAGGGGCACCCTTACACAAGTAGAGGGGCACTAACCCAACCCTCACTCCCAAACACGGACTTTTTTCTTTGGACGGGCTGGCCATCCTTGAGCCAAACATAGTTTACGGGTTCATTAACCCTTTCAACTTCCAACACTAACTCCTTTCTACAATACCAATTGCAGCTCCGCACCCTAAACCCTAAACCCTAAACCCTAAACCCTAAACCCTAAACCCGAAACCCTAAACCCTAAACCCTAAATCTTGGGGGGGGGGGGGGAGGGTTTCCATGGATTCGAGGAACTCGAAGGTGCCCTCGTGCATCCGGCTTCCCATTTCCGTGGTCCTCTTCGTCGCAGGGCTGCTGATAGGAGCTTCCGGTGTTTGGGAGGAGGTTGCAGTTCAGACAACTGTGGGTACTTTGCTCAAAGCTTCGTAGTGACTCGTAGTGTGTGTGTGTGCGAGAAGTCATCACAGCTCTGACGGCTGTTGAGGAGTGGCATGGGGGCCGGCCTGCTCATGTAATAGTTTTTCGCAGCCCTATCGTCTTCCTCGCACCTCGGACCGATGCCAAAGCGTGGCGACTTTGTAGAGAACATCAAAGGCCGCCGAATTCTTCCAGAAGTGTGCGCTAAGGAGCACTCGGCCCCAGGTCTTCATGCAACTCATCAAACCTTGTACATTCCAAAAGTAGTATATAGGCCCGAGCACAGAGTCGTCCCACGCCCCAGGGACCGCTCCCAGCAAGTAGCAGTTTTCGGTATGACAGCACAGTTCAGGCTGTATGCGCCCTAATGCTTCTTCGCATATGAGTGACCACATACAGAATATCAACACAGCCTTGCGCAAGATTCAACATGAGAAAGCACCAAGCCTGAATCATGTTGTACGGGAATGTTACAACTACTCACCCTAAACCCTAAACCTTGAACCCTACTCTCCAAAAGATCAGTTCTCTAAATGATGGTCCTTCTTTGGGGTGCCCGAAAAGATTAGGGGCCGCCTTATCATAGTAACCCCAAAAGGGACCATGTTTTGGAGAAGTGACTATCTGATGTCCTCAAATGTTGCTCTTGTTGAAGCAGGGCTGAGATGCCTTCCTCTTAGGTTTTTTGGTTTAGGGTTTAGGGTTTAGGGTTTAGGCTAAGGGTTTAGGGTTTAGGGTTTAGGGTTTAGGGTTTAGGGTTTAGGGTTTAGGGTTAGGGTTTAGGGTTTAGGGTTAAGTAAGTTTCAAAGGACACGCGTACCTTGGTATGAGTTCAATGTTGCAGACCTCTTTGGAGCATTATTTCGATTGTGGCATCTTTTGACAGGTCGTACGGTTTTACCAACAACGGTGTTCGAGAAAGGCGCTCCGCCAATCGACCGACGCATGTTCTCCCCATGTTCTCTGCAGGATAGTTGAGATGTATGAGCGCCAAACCTCCTCCTTTCACGCCTTCTGTACTTGTCTAATGCCTGGGAACTCTATTTTTACTGCAGCACGCTCAGCTCTGGAATTTATGGGAGTCGGACTGTGCAGGGTATTATGGCCGGTTATAACTGTGCCACTTTTGTTGTTAAAGATTCTGGCCAACAACTTGACACTCACACAGACTACGAGTCTGCGATACAGAGCAGTCCTCTCTCCCCCTACCTATTCTCCTTTGTCCGTACACCTGTTCCATGTCGTACAAGACCAGCAGCGTTTACCACATGGGGAAAGCTCAGGTGTTTGTTCACACTCCTCTTCCCTTATGGGTTATTGAATATGCAGATGTCACGGTACTTCTTTCCAGTTAGGCTGAGCATTTGCACAGATTACTTCAGCTGGTTCAGCTCCACAAGCAGTCCCTCTCGGTGACTGCAAGTAAAATCACTTCTGGATGCTGCTTCCTCTAGTAGGAAATGCTTCATGTATCGAGTTATCCTTGCGCCACCTTGCCAGTCACTCGCCATACCCACTCCGCCCCCTTAAACCCCTCTGAACAAAGTGTTCCCCCCCCCCCTCAAGTTAGACGTGACTCGATCCAGCATACAATCTATCCAAATGTATGCAATTCAATAGTACCACTCTGACACAATCCCAACTACTTGCGCGTACGGATTCCAGCCGCTTCACGAACATTCGACGAGCCTTGAACATAAAGTCTTCTTGCGATCGTAGGGACATCTCAACCGGCAAAATTATTGCTCCAATGAATGTCTCGCTGACCTCGCAGACGAAGGAAGTAAATCTAAAGGTCACCCCTTTCAAATTTACTCACAAAATCGTCTTAAACTCCTCGGTCATATCATGCGGCATCCAGATTCTCTCGAACGTAAATGCGTTTCTTTCAGGCCGCATGCCCCCGAAACCCTAAACCCTAAGCCCCTATCGGAGAAGCTCTGTCTCCAATTTTATTGGCCCAGAGCCCAATGCACCCAGTCCTCACAGAGGCCAAGCAAAGACGGACATGTGCAGTCAGGCTCCCTTCCCAGACCATACTGATACACATCATGCGTTTTTTCCCGACTTCTACGCATGCAGAAAATCTTTCAAGGTCATTCCATCTCTTCTCTAGTGGATCTTGAATGATACAGGTTTCTTTCGGATTCTGTCTCCATTGGCTCATGATAGGGCACACATGTCTGCAGAAGTCATGTAGGCTTCCAAAAACATGGCTTCCTGCAGGCGTTGCATTTCTTAGTCCATCTTTTGCCATTGCTTTTTTGAGTTGTAAAAGGAGAGTCTGTCTTACTGACGGTGAGAGACATGCGACTTTGGCATTGAAACATGCCAAAGTGGTCCAACGGCAGCACAATGCAGTGTAGAGAGTTCAGAACCACAACAAGCTGCGCTTCCGATGTGAGAAAACTCCAAGAACGGACCTCCACTACCTCCATCGTCTGAGCGTCTTCAGCCCTGGTAGCCAAGTGGCACCCTTTTCCTTTTTTATTTTTGGTTCAAGGTTCCCTTATACAGTAACCAAACCCAAAAAGGGTGCCCTTATTATAACATGGTTACTGGGCTACCAAGCAGTAGCTCCGGTGTGAGAGGAGTTTTTGTCGTGGACTACCTGGCAGAGAGGGTCAAAGACTCCTTCGTGTCAGAGCTAGTGGAAGGAGTCCTGCATCTCGGATCTCCTTACAAGACCACTTTTTCATGAGGGCGTTTCCGAAATTCAGGGGTGCCTTAAAGGGGTCCTTGTTATACGGGAATCTTGCTATTTGGGGGGTCTATAGTAGGGGCCCCCTTATGTTCGGAATCCCCTATAGTATGGCGTGCGTTTCAGGACACCCGATGCAAGGCTGGTTTTGGGACGGATTTGCCTTCGGCCCCCCAAAGAGCCCAATACCCCTTAATTAAGGAATATCCCTTAAATCATAATGAGGATCCCGGTATTATTTACGCCATATTCCTTAATTCGGGGGTGTTGGGCTCTCTGGGTGGGTCTTTTTTTTTTTGACGAGTTGCTAAGGGCCATCTGCCCTGAAGCTAGCAAACCATCCCGGAGACGGCGCTCCTACACCCTAAACCTTGAACCCTAAACCCTAAACCCTAAGCCTAAACCCTAAACCCTCAACCCTAAACCCTAAACCCTAAACCCTGCTCCCAACCCATGAGTGATGGGTATAAGAGCCCTGGACCTTCAGCCCCGAAATCCCAAGAAAGCACCTAAGAGCGGGCTTTTGCAGGGGAGGAAAAGGCGAACAACGCTATCTGAACTGTGGTTCCTCTCCTTCAACCTAAGACATTTGCAACACTTGCGCGATGCTTAGGCAGGCTGCCTGGTTCGAGCCCCATGCGCTCTTTTTCATCCTGCTGCCGCCCCTGCTTTTCGAGAGCTCGAGCAGCATGTCGTGGCTGCGTGGCCGCTCTGGAAACACCTTTCTACTAATATTTGCTGAAGGACCCCAGAAATAATCGTCCTATATGACCCTTCATAAGGAAGAATATGTTTTTTTAGTTTTTTGGGGGGCTTCTTAAGCAGTTAGTAGTTTAAGTTTTCGATCCACCTAGCAAGCACACACAAGAAGCGCTGTGAATGTCACTAGGAGTTTGAAGAACAGCCTAGGCATGTGCTGAAGAAAGTACTTGCATCTCGGCTGCTAGAATGCTAGCTCGGCCATTTGTGGCCGTGGCTTTGGGAAGAAAGGATTGCGTATTGTTCACGAGACCAGCTGCAATGTAATGAACCATGAGAATGTAAGCAATCTACATCATTTCTGCATACCTGCCGTGGGCTATCACGATATATTGTGGAATCTAAACCCTAAACCCTAAACCCTAAACCCTAAACCCTAAACCCTAAACCCTAAACCCTAAACCCTAAACCCTAAACCCTAAACCCTAAACCCTAAACCCTAAACCCTAAACCCTAAACCCTAAACCCTACATCAGATCACAGAGGCTTCGGAGGGGTTCCTAGGGTGATAAGCTCTGCCTCACAACAAGTCGTTCGCACATGCGCGCCCGCTCGAGAAAAAAAGAAGAAGTACACACCCACTCGCACGCACACGCGCGCGTGCGCACGCACACGAACAAACCACGGGCATCATCCCTCGAACTGTTGTCACGTGCTTCCACAGAGAGAGAGACTACGCCGGATGTTCATAGGTCGCGCGTTTGGGTTTCATGTTTCGCTTGGCCTTATTGTTCACAGGAGTTGTCAGGTAAGTCAGCCTAATAGTGTAGTCCTCGGCATTCGATAGAATCAGATGGTTTGGCGATTCATCCATCACATCACCATGGGCACTTTGTCAGCACAATCGGCTGGAGCAAGACATAGAATCACACGGAGGCCCTTTGCCCCTCTAAGGGGTTGTCACGTGGTTTGCAAGCGCATGTCAAGTAAAATTCATAGAGAGTGCTCCCATCGACTTGACACGTCGACTGCAAATCATCCTGGTCACATGCACGCGTATGCGCGCACGCAGACACTCACACTGTCGAACACACTTGATCTTTCGCAGGCAGTGTGTTTCGGCCGTCTGCAGGTGTCTTCCTACCTTCTGGCCTGGCCCGGCGTTTTGCTTAACACCGCCCTGACGGGCGCGGCTGTCCGAGGGATCATCTTGGCCGCAATACACATGGATTTGGGGTATTTCCTGGACTCCGAAATTCTGAAGAATGCTATTGTTGCCATACAAGGGACAACCGCGTTCCAGAGACCTAAAAGCCTAAAGGGCCTTGGGCCTGAGTTCGGTTTGGGGTTGTTCTGTGTATGAGGATGCAACAGGCGCCTGTCGCGTGAACATGCTGGCATGAGGACAGTGTCTGAGACTAAGACGAAGGCGAATGGCACCCTTACCCTGAGGGTCCATGTACCTAAATAGGGAGTACTTGGGCCTTAACGTACCTCCTATACAGGGAGTTTAAGGGCCAAGTATTCCCTATTTAGATACATGGACCCTTAGGGTTAGCTAGGCATTGCTAACAAGATCGTTTTCCCTCAATGATGGCCAGCACCGGTCACCCCCAAAGATCCGTTGCTCTTGCTTGATGCCCAGGATTGTTCAAATCCACAACCAGCCACCCTCCTGGGAGTCGTCCTTTCTTCTGGGTGCCTCCGGGAAAGGTGAGATTGCGTGTCCATTGTGTGTGTTTGGTCGATTGGAAGAGCTTACGTTGTACGACTTTGGTCCTCTGACTGTACGGCTGATGCGAGCTGACGTCGAGCATGAAGAAGGGCTGTTCTTCGAAGTTGATGGTTCGACAAACAGGAGGGAACATACCGCTTCAGATGTCGCAGCACGTGATGGCGCGTATCAATACTTGTATGTGCCTGTACATACTTCAAGCATCCGTCTGCCAGTTGCGTTTCAGAAGAGTGAACAACCCAAGGCCTACTTTAAACCCTAAACCCTAAACGCTAAACCTTAAACCCTATACCCTAAACCCTTAACCCTTAACCCTAAACCCTAAACCCTAAACCCTAAACCTGAGGTGCTGTCTTGTCGGCCACAGATCCGGTGGCCGTGGTCGCGGCTCTGAAGCGGCTTGGAAGCCAAGGGGATTCGGAGGTCTTAATTTAGTGCTTTAGGGTTTAGGGTTTAGGGTTTAGGGTTCAGAAAGTCGCCGCTTGGCCACGTCAGCCGCTTGCCTACTTGTTAAGGGTTACGGTTAAGGGCAGTTCCGGTTGTGCTTGTTGGTGAACAACCAACAGTGTGTGGGCATCACTGTTCCACACGATGCTCTTCTGATCATTGCATGCTGCACCTGCGAAGAAACATGAGGGGCAGCAAGAGTAG
Organism: Symbiodinium natans; assembly: GCA_905221605.1. Taxonomy (NCBI): domain Eukaryota; class Dinophyceae; order Suessiales; family Symbiodiniaceae; genus Symbiodinium; species Symbiodinium natans. Next base: position 434,123 of record CAJNDS010002305.1, read on the forward strand.
GCTTCGGCCATGAACCCAAACCTCCATGAACTGTCCATCGGAAAATGCAACATCATGTACTCAGGGTTCTTGCAATGTTGCGTCGACATCATTTACTCCCTCAAGCTACCCATAGCTAAGGAAACTTGTGGGATTCTTTGGGGCCTGGTCCAGGAATACTCGGCGAAGATTCTCTGCGGATTCTCTGGGAGACCCGAACTAGAGACCCGGGCTAGAAGCATGGCGGCCTCACAGCGAGAGATGGCGAGGGTGGGCTGGGGCGATGTCCACTAAACAAGGGGCTCTTCTGACCATTTCATGCTTTTGGAATTCAAGCAGTTCGGATATGAAACCTCAATGCGTCTCAATGGAATCTCCTTGAAAGTCTCCTGGTCTTACGAATACGAATGCAATGTCCATGTCCGAAATCCCCCAGCATCAGGCCTCTACACCTAAATGGAGCTTTTCGCCCCAGGCATGGTGACGAAATCAATACTCATGCTAAGCCCCAAACTCCCGAAACCCAGAGCAAGTTCAGACCCTGATGGAGTTTCGGTTCCGGGGCCTCCTGCGCTCCAGACTCACTGGACATTCTAAGCCCTAAACCCTAAGCCCTCAGCCCCAAACCCCTAAGCCCTCAGCCCTAAACCCTATTCAGTCAGGACCCTGGGTGCACCAGCGAAGCTGAGCACGTTGGTAGACGGAGAGCGCCTGGATTGGACTAGGGCTTGGGACTGAGTTCTGAGGAGGAGTTGGCTCGAAAAGTGCGGGCGTTTAAGATTTAGGGTTCAGGGTTGAGGGTTTAGGGTTTAAGGTACTGAGTTGGAGTTTAGGGTTTAGGGTACTGAGTTGGGAGTTCTTGGTTTATGACCGACTTTATCGATGTCGTCGTTCATGCTGCAGGTTTGTCTCACGCAACACACTCCTTCCTCAGGCACGCTGAATCAAGATAAGTCAAGTTTTCCCAGGGGCCCAGGACCTGTAGTCAGCCAATGCTTGAACGGTGTGACCGTGCATGTGTAGCTGAGCTAATTTTGTTCTTTTGCTGACGGCTCCAAAAAAAGTGGAAAAACGCAACACGCGGATGCCTACCCACAGTCTCTGACTCTCTCTCTCTCTGCCTTCATCCCTGGATCTTACAATGTGCCAGGCATATGTCCCAGGCTTAGAGCTGTAGCTGTCTCCACAACTGATTGGCAAAGTGTTGCCATGCTGGCGAGTCCTCTTCAAGGTTCGGGAGGTTTTTTCGGAGATGGGGTTTCAGCCTGGTTTCGGAGTTGTGGATCAAACGGCTCAAAGCCCTCTGGAAGCCCTTAGGAGCCTGGTCAACGATGGCTCCGCCGTGGTGGTAACTTACGTTTTCATGGAGCGCCTGAGCTTGCTTGATTGTGATGCAGGGTTTAGGGTTTAGGGTTTAGGGTTTAGGGTTTAGGGTTTAGGGTTTAGGGCAAAAAAGCCCTCAACCTTGTTGATCCTGCGTCCCAGCCCTAGCGTCCAGCTAGCTAGACCCTTGCCCCTAAACCCCGAGCTTTTTCTCAAAGAGTTGCTTAGAAAGAACAAGGTAACTGGATTCAGCGTGAGTGATTGATCAACACAACTGAGCCCTCAGCACACCTGCCCTCATGCGAAATACTTCTAGATGCCGAAGGGTTGCCCCCAAAGCCTAGAAACCCTTGTCGTGAACCCCCAACATTCTTGCTTTCACCAAACCCAACATCCCGCGAACCGGGCAGTTCTGAAGCCAATGCACCTCTAAATGGAGAACGTTCCCACCCTAAACCCTAAACCCTAAACCCTAAACCCTAAACCCTAAACCCTAAACCCTAAACAGTAAACCCTAAACCCTAAACCCTAAACCCTAAACCCTAAACCCTAAACCCTAAACCCTAAACCCCATCCGACTCAGAAGGAGTAGGCAGATGCCAACTAGAGCAGGTGACAAGCCCTGGGCCGAATCAAACACGGCTGCTTCCGAATCCTTAATGTTGGTTAGCAGGGAATGAGGGAATCAGGACCCTACACATACCCTTTAAGGGATTATATACATACCCTTTACGGGATTATATATATACCCTTTAAGGGAATCTATATACCCTCTAAGGGATTATATATACCCTTTAAGGGATTAGATAGGGTTACCCTCATTCCCCCCATTCCCTACGAACCAACAGTAAGACACACCCTCGCTCGCTGGAGGTGGGTCATGGGCTCCCTGGCCCCGGCATCCGAGAAGTGTCTCAATCTCAATAATCTTCACCAAACCCTAAACCCTAAACCCTAAACCCTAAACCCTAAACCCTAAACCCTAAACCCTAAACCCTAAACCCTAAACCCTAAAACCCAAACTTTACCCTAAACCCTAAACCCTAAACCCTAAACGAGGGTGATCTTCTAGCACCAGCAGCGGCTTCAGGAGGGGCTTCAGGATGAATTGGTAAAAAGTAGGCTCGTTTCGTTTTTGACTCTACAATTTAACCCACCCCGCTCACCCCTGCCCGAACTGCGCGGATCCCGACGAAACTCCGGCCCAGTATTGGGATCTTTGCAAGTTAGGGGTCCATGCAGATGCTGCATGAGCATTAGGACCTGCCTGAAAAGCAAACCCTACAACTAGCCAAGGTACTGCCCAACCTCGCCGCCGGCCATCCCGTGCGCGCCGCGTTTGTCAATACTTGGGCCGCAGGTTGTGCACTCGAGCTGGAGGATGTATATAGTTGGGGTTGGTGCTGAGCTTGCAGATCGGGTTCATAAGAGGTGTCATGTAGCGTATGTTTTTTTTTTGCGCAGGCCTCCAGAGCCTGATCGGGATGCGCTGAGACACCCTTGCCCAGGTGCTGCAGTACTTCGCCCAGGTCGCCTGCGGCCGGTCGCAAAATGGAGGAGGTATGGTCGTTTTCCTCATTTGCTGCTTTTTGCTGTGTTCTTGCTTACCTGTGACCACAAACCCCAAGGCCAAAGAGGCGCGGAAAGTTGCGAGCCCTAATCTTTAAGTCGAGGCAGTACTTGGAAGAGGTGGCAGAGTCGAAAAGGAAACCTACACCCGAAAATTAACAAGTCAGCGTGGCAAGTCCTAACTCTCCAAGTGGGACTGGCAAGCCCCTAAGGCATGTTTGAAGGGGTGAGGAAGGGAGGCCTGTACAATCAAGCGCGCTTCGGTTTCGGCTTCGGAGAAGTCTCTGTTAATGTTGCCATCATGTCAAAATAAGAGGATGCACACACAAGTTCGGCCACTTAACTTGTCTTGGGCGTCGGTCTTTGTCTTAACTGTCGAGATGAGTCTTCCTGCCTAGACAGCTTCATGAGTGACCACGGACAAAGGCCACAGGATATCTAGGAATCCGCACAGCCAGGCTTCTTAGGGGCACAGGATTCCTTCTCGGATTGTGTCATAGAGCAGGCATGCTCCATGGGGCCAATAGACTTGAAACCAAACCTGTTTTTCCACCAGGAGGCCACTGAGCCAGGAGCCCTATGAAATCAGACCCCAAAACCTGCAAACGCAAGACTTTGATGGGAATCTGCTAACCTGCATGGGCTATTATGACCCTACAACCTCGTAAAATGCCCTTTATAGGGTTGGTTAGGGGGATTATACGGCCTAATAGAAGATGCTGGAAACCTGCCTATGCTTCCTGCAAGCTGAGGTGGGGGCACTCTGATTGGCATAGCGGCCGGGTGGTTGCTTTACGCCTGGCTTCTCACGGCCACTCTTCCCCGGTAGAAGCCCTTTTCTAGGTCCTAGGTATCGAATTGGGATGATTTTTAACTTTCCTTATTGTTTAAGATGGAGCCCGAAATATACATGATTTTGGGGATTGTTGAAATCGACACCTCGTTCTCCCCTTTGCGAAGCAACTTCAAGCAAGTAATTGAAGGTTTCGGGGTCCAGGGCATGGGGTCCATGGGGCCGCCCCAAAACTTGAACAAACCACATTTGCGAAGTTCTGTTACGTCAGCCCCCCGAGCTGCAAAAAAGTCCGCAGCCCTGCTGTGCTGGCAAGGTTCGCTCGCAGCATGTCCTCATGCAGACAACTTCGATTCTGGCTGCTTTGGCGGTGTTTCACTGCAGGTGATGGGGTGTCAAGGTCGCTGCTTCATGGGTTCAACCATAGGTTTAAGATAGTGGAGCAACTGCAGAAAGCAGCAAGCGTTTGCAGCCTTTTGTGCTTAAAGGGCTGAGGGCTATGGAAGCGTTTTTGCCAGAAGAGTCCATCAGAATCCCCCGAAAGTTTCGGAGGCCCGTGTGCCGATTGGTGCAGTTTTGGTTGCTCGTGGGTACTCCCCAAAATCGGAATGCCCCTAAATACTAGAATCCTGATTATGGGTGGGGAACCGCAGATCTCGATGGGCATCTGGTGACTTCTATTCTAAGCAGCCTGTTTTTTGCTACTCGGCCTTCTTCAGGTTGTGGTCTATGCCACCTGCTTCATTGCAGAAGGCTGGGAAGTTCAACCCCCACGCCCTCATCCCAACCCCGTTTGCAGCACTAAGGATTCCAGGTATGTAGGGATGAAGTTCTCTAAGCTTTTCAATCCCTAGGAAGGGGGGTGCAAGAAGCCTGTTGCAAGGCTTGGAAACGTCCGGCGTGCTGGCGACCGTTTCGCTGGGCATCACCTCCACTTTCACCGCGTCTTAGCAGCCGTTAGGGTTTGGGGTTTAGGGTTTAGGGTTTAAGGTTTAGGGTTTAGGGTTTAGGGTTTGGGGCTTAAGGCAAGATGCGAAGCTTCATAGTGACAGGATGCCAGAGATTGTTTCATCGCGCAGAACACAAGCAGCGCAATACTTGCATGATTCCAATAATTGAATTTCAACTGGCAAGAGTTAAACCCTAAACCCTAAACCCTAAACCCTAAAGCTCAGCAGGTTCCCATGGTGCGCTCGGTGGGTTCAAGCTGCACAAGTCGTTCTGTAGGATGATCCAGGACGGGCTATTGTACTCTATAACCCTTTAAAAAGGCCCTGTATACATTTAATTATGGGGATTAGAGGGTCGAATAGCCCATCCTGGATGGCTGCGGGACGTGGCGAGGCTATGTCGATTCCTGGAGACCGACCGAAGGCAAACAAGAAGGGAAGAGGGCACACGAAGGCAGTATGTCTTCCCTCCGGAGAGGGCTGTGAAAGACATCAGTGGCCCCCCGAAGTGTTCGCGTCCGAAACCCAAGCAACAACACACGCTGGGACTTGTGATTGCTTGGCAAGACGGCAAACTCAGAAGGATCCAGGGGGGTGCAAGGGTTTTGCTTCCACATGATGAAACTGCGCAGCTTCCTGTCGTCACCCCCTCTGCTCTCTCCTGTTGCGTCTCTCTCGCCTCCCTGCCACCTCCCCCGCTTCCACCTTCACTACTTTGATGCTGACTGTCCCTTTGTCCCCTGCTCTTTCTGCCTCACGTTTCCCCACCCTCTCGCCCTGCCTTCCGCGCCCCTTGCTTGCGCTCCATCAGTGCAGCGTGGTCTCTGAGCGTCGAGGTTCCCCATGAGAAGCTGTCCTTCCACACTGCCCAGCAGCCTTGGGTCCCTCTTGCGGCCACCTTTCCCCTGCGGCTTACCTCTGCGTGTGGCGCCGCCCCCGGCGTCCTTACGCTGTCTGCACTTCCCTTCCTTCCTCCTGCTTTGTCCTTTGCAATACCAGGCCCTCTCAGCATCTCCTGCATCACGGTGAAGTTGAACTTTCCGAGCTTATACTTGCAGGAAGCATGATTGAAAGGCCTCACTCACAAATCCAAGCACGCCGCAGTAACCGTTGACCAGCTTCTGCATGCACCCCAATCAAGCCGACAGTTTGAGCAAATCTCGAACCCCAAAGCCTCCCAAAGTGTTCACGGCAGAGGTGGGAAAGGCGATCGGGCACGAGGGGCGTCATGCACACCACATGGTCCTGAACCAGGGCCCCTTCGGCGGCACGATTCATTCCCTGACAGGACCCGAAGCAAGACTCACGGGGATTCTGAGCTTGTTGAATCCCCCCCCCCCCCGTTTGGGTACTTCGGTTTTGGGCCAGTTTGTTGCGACCGTGTTGAAGGGGGGATCGTTTCGAGGTCTCGGCCACTGAATGCCACCGCACATCGATGCATGGGTTCAGGGCTGAAAAAGGGCTTGGAGTTGCGCCTGTATCACGCAAAGAGAGGCCCTCCTAGCATCTGCAACCGGAGCCTTTTGAAACCACTTGAAACCCTAAAATGAGGTCTAGACCCAGGCTAGTCCAGTGCCACAGATAGCTCACGTTCAGGAAGCCGGGGACCGGCACAGATCTGTCAGGGAATTGTTTGGTTCCCATGCAGCCTCAACCAAGTTGCATACCTCAGCAACCAGATCATCTTCTTCATCGCGGGCAGCGTGGTTGTGTGAGAATGTCATAGGGCAGATGTTGCATGTCTGAGATGGATAACCAGCTCCACGAAGATTCCCAAGAGCGATCGATCCTAGGCCCATTTTGAGCTTTTCGAAGGTGCTCAGGGATGTGTTTTGGCTTCAGGGGGTGCGGCGCCGAGTTGCCTATTCGGATTAACTAGGATACATTCAATAACAACGAATTCACTCACTCTTCACTCTTTGTCTACCAATTGCTTAAGAACCCTGCCAAAAAAATAGTTTGCTTCGAACATCCCCACCCTCTCTGGGTAGAGATAATCTGGGGTTAGGGGCACTCTCGGGTTGGGCACTCGAGGGATTGGCACTCCAGGGGGTTGGGCACTCCAGGGAAAAATTTGGGGTTGGGCACTCCAGGAAACACTCTGCAGTTGGGCACTCCAGGGACACTCTGGTCTTGGGCACTCCAGGGACACTTTGGGGTTAACCCTAAACCCTAAACCCTAAACCCTAAACCCTGGACACTTTGGGGTTGGGCACCGAAGGGTTAGGCAGACCGGGCGAGGATAAGTAGACTGGGCGAGAAAAAGAGTTGAGGTTAAAATCTAGCAACCCCACACCGAGGGTGGGGAGTAAACATATGCTTCCTTTTTAAGGGCAATACAGGGATTATTGTTTTTTTTCTTTGGGGGGGGGTTCTTAAGCAAATAGTACTTGTGACAGGCATCATCACCGCCCGCTTTATGTTCTTGCAGACCGATTCGGGCCACGATTTCCGCTCTGGCATGGCCTGGGTGGAGCTCGGCCTCATCTACGTCGTGCCCGGCCTGAGTTTCTCCGGTGTGGGGTCTAGGGTCTATAGGGTTTGGGGTTTAGGGATCAGGGTCTAGGGTTTAGGGTCTAGGGTCTAGGGTCTACGGTCTAGGGTCTAGGGTTTAGGGCTTAGGGCTGCTCCCGCCCAATCCTGGAAACAATCCAAACCGCAATGGGTCTTGAACAAACTTTCACAAGGCATCGGCGATTGCTCCAAATTGCCCGGCACATGTATGTATGTGTATATATATATATCTATATATAGGCGGGCGCGGGATTCAAGACGCCCTCTATTTCCTTGTGACTGTCTACAAAGTCCACATTTCCTTCTATTTCGCGCCTTACTTGGGGTCCTTATAGACTGAACACAGGTTCTGCTCCGACAAGGCCTTCCTATTGTTTTTCATTAGGCTTTTATTACAAACCTCCCAAATTACCTCTTGTTCGGCTCTTAAATATGGTCGAATATTTAAGACGCCCCTGTGTGCTTCGCTCATTTCTCCGACAGCATTTGTCACGATGCTGTTGCACTGCTCCGTGAACTTATTACTGGGTATTAAAGATGATGATGATGTGTGATATGTTGCGATGCTGGTTCTTTAGTATGGTCGAACCACTGGGCCTGGAGCCTCACACTTACAAGCCTAGTTCAACCCAAACAAACTCCAACCCCTGAAATCCAAACAACTGACCAACGACACGGCATTTAAGACTTACCAAACACACCTATGCCGGGCGCGGGGCCTACATATTTCAGCCTAACCACCTGATCTGATGGTAAACACCCAATTCCGGTAAGAAATCGCCTTTAAACACCAGAAACCTCTGTTTCTTTAATGTAAAACCAAGGTACGCCTTAAATCCCGTGCCCGGCTATCTATATATATATATATAGATATATATATATATATTATGTGGCAAGGACCTTTCTGCATGATTTGACGGGTCTCTTTGTTTATACTAGTCAACTACTCAAACCTATCCTTCAGGATGTATGGTCACACTCGAAGCCCCAGACCCTAAACCCAAAACCCTAAACGCAAAGCCCGAAACTCCAAGCGCTACATCTGGACAAAACAATTGCTTGTGATTAAGCATTCAGAGATCAAAGGTGGAGAAAGACAGGTAGGCAAGAACGGATGAGAATAAGAAGCGACAGAAAGAAGAGAGAGAGGGAGAGAGCAAGAGTGAGATGAAGACAAGAGAAGGAGGAAGGCAAATTCTAGGGAAATAATGAACTGCACATCAAGGGAAACGAAGAAGTGAAAGGCGGCATAGGCCGGTGTTATAGCTGCTGGTTTAGAGTTTAGGGTTTAGGGTTTAGGGCATCAACAGATCTTGAGATCACAGGAAGTCTTTCAAACTTTTCAGACCATTACTTTCTGTCCCACCAACGGCTGCGATGAAAGTTTCTGACGAAGGGAGCAGGGTATACTTGAAGCGGAAGTTCGGCCCTAAACCCTACACCCTAAACCCTACACCCTACACCCTTCACCTAAACCCTAAACCCTAAACCCTACACCCTACACCCTAAACCCTAAACCCTAAACCCTAAACCCTAAACCCTAAACCCTAAACCCTAAACCCTAAACCCTAAACCCTAAACCCTAAACCCTACCCTATACCCTATGCCCTATACCGAATACCCTAAAGCCGAAGCCCCTTTGAAGGTGATTCACGCCAGCCGTGCCATCATGATTGCTCTCTTCTCCCCGGCCCTGAGGAGGCATCTTGGTGTCGTTACCGAGTCCCTTGTAGGGTTTAGGGTTTAGGGTTGCCGGTACCCTGCAGCCATTCCTCGTAAATCAAAGGAAACAGACCCCCAATGATCAGAAGCCTCCTTTGCCTCTTTGCTTGCCTTGGGTTCGTCGATCAATTGCCGCACGGCACCCTTTCATATCTTGCTAGCCCAGTGGTGCCCTTTTTCCCTTTTGTTTGGTTCAAGGTTCCCTTATAAATTAACCAACCAAAAAAGGGTGCCCTTATTTTGATGTGGTTACTGGGGTACCAAGATATACAGCTTGGGCAGCTTGAGGTTACGAATCCTGGTCTTGACAGCTCCTGTGGCACATTTTTTTTTGGGTTTAGGGTTTAGAGTTCAGCTTTGCGTTCGGGCTTCGGACTCTTTGACTTTGCCAACAAAGCGCCGAGCCGAAAGGATTTGTGAATTTCGGGAGAAAGGGGGGGTCTTGGCGGATAATTGGCTCGTATAGTGTTGTGGATTGACAAATGGGAGTTTACGAAAATAAGGGACCCCCCAAGATAGTCCCCAAATAGTAGGATCCCTTCATAAGAAAAGGACCCCAATAAGGTACCCCGAACATCGTAAACCCCCAAATCTCTCCCGTGGGCGCAGTCTCCTAAGCTCAGGCTGGGCTACGGTCTCAGCCTCAAGGCGTGGTGCCAATATGGGCTAACTTGGCCTAAGCCGTAAGAACCCTCAACTGCTTGGGGTGATTTAATGTCCTTCTGAGGTCTCTGCGGGTTTTGAGGCTGTGGGATGCGTTGGGCTTTTTTTGTTCTGCCATTTGGGGGGGTTGATCCCCTTAACAAGGTCCAATTCCACGCACCAAGCTTCTGAGGTCCTGCAATCCTACCCCCCTCTACTCTGCCGCCCTAAGCCCCTAAACCCTAAACCCTAAACCCGATCAAGGCATGGGAAGGCATGATGCGAGCCGGGAACCCTTGCTGCACGAACCCGAAGTGTCCATGCCCCGATGATCGCAGATGACTGGTCAGCAGAAAAACATAGACCCTAAACCCTAAACCCTAAACCCTAAACCCTAAACCCTAAACCCTAAACCCTAAACCCTAAACCCTAAACCCTGAGATGGGCAACATGGTGGGCAACTGTACAGGGCCCTAGGTAGACTGGTAGCCCAACAAGTGCCTCCAGCCATCCCACAGACTCACAGACCCAAGCCCCAAAGCAGCGACAATACCGAGCCCTACTGCAATAAACCCTAAACCCTAACCCTAAACCCTAAACCCTAAACCCTAAACCCTAAACCCTAAACCCCGAACCCTAAACCCTAAACCCTCAACCCTAAACCCTAAGATGCCGCTGCAAGGAGGGCATCATCCTGGTCGTGGGGGGCTTAAGAGGGGCGGTGGCCCTGGTGATGGGCCTGACCCCTGGCTGCTCTGTGCTGTCCTGTGGATCCTAGTGATGTTGTTGGGTTTTGGGGTTTAGGGTTTAGGGTTCAGGGTTTAGGGCTTAGGGCTTAGGGTTTAGGGTTTAGGGTTTAGGGCTTAGGGTTTGGGGTTTGGGGTTCAGGGTTGAGGGTTGAGAGCTTAGGGCTTTTGACGGTTTGGCACGTGTGCTTTGGTGTCTGTCTCCACACTCAGCTGCAACCCTGTGCCATCAACCCTAAACCCTAAACCCTAAACCCTAAACCCTAAACCCTAAACCCTAGACCCTAGACCCTAGACCCTAGACCCTAGACCCTAAACCCCAATTGCCCTTGAACATGAAGTGCTGAGGATCATCTTGGACAACAAGTTTATTGACAACGAGACCCGGCAGCACCGAAACCTAACAAGCACACACTCCAAAGACGGCGCGTGCTGTATTAGATATTCTTCAGGTGTAGATAAGCTGCAAAGCTACACCTCTGACACTCCTGGAGCTCATGCGCGTATACATCGTACGTATCTACGCTTCCGCAGTCTCCCCCATTCCCTCCTCCAGCGCCTGCAACAACCCAACAAGGCGTTTTGTTGCGCATCAGGGACTTGCAAGGTCATGAGGCCTACCTTGCTGGAGCGGTGTAAACGGAGCCCCAATAAACCGAAAAGGTTCCCACGCCCAAGTGTTTTCGGGCAGGCACTGGAGAGGGTTGGGATTCAGACTGCTAGGACTCAGGGCATTTTGGGGGCTCCAGGCTTTATAAGGGAAGCACAGACTGCTAGGAGTCAGGGCATTTTGGGGGGCTCCTATAAGGCAAGGATCAGTTTTGAAGTTCCAAACTCCATGGCCACGTGGGCCACGTGCGAAGTTCGGCCTCTACAAAAGACGCATCCGTCGATATCCTGGGAGAAAGAGCCGCACACAAGCAGATTACTTGTCCACATCTAGAAGCTGTCGCAAGACTACCCAGAGAGCCCAAATTCCCCTTAATTAAAGCTAAGAATATATGGCTTAAATTACAAAAGGGGGATCCTTGTTACGATTTAGGGAAGCTTCCCTAAATTAAGGGGTATTGGGCTCGTTGGGTATTTTCAGGTAAAAGCGCCTCTCCATCTGAGGAATCCGGGTTTGCGTGTTGCAGCCGAGGTCCGGGAGGTCCCTTCAGCCTGCTCTCCAAAGTTTCGGACTCAAGCTGTAAAAACCCTAGGGTTAAGGGTTTAGGGTTCAGGGTTCAGGGTTTAGGGTTTAGGGTTTAGGGTTTAGGGTTCAGGGTTTCCCAAGGACACCAAGCAGATGATTGCCTTCCACATCTCCGGCATCGTTGTCCTGACCCTCCTTCTCAATGGCGTGGCCATTGAGACCATCTACAACAAGCTGTGCCTGGGTTGAGAAAGCTGTTTAGAACGCGGACTTCTGGTTCTGTTCTGTGCATTCAATGCTGCAGCTGGCTCGCAGAAGCCATGCCTTTCCAGTGTGACTTGTCAAGATGCACAGCCCCTTTGAACCAAAAGCAGTTGTTGTCTTTGGTAGACCTCGGTATAGAGGAGTGAGGGAGGGAGGGAGGCAGGTAGAGAGAGAGAGAGTGTCGTCCTTGCAAGCTGCCACAGGGGCGGTGCCAGGCATTCCTGGACCAATGCTTCAGGCGATATGTTGGTTGACTAGATACTAGCTAAATATCAGTGTCCAGATCAGAGCCTCGCCCCTGACCCCTGGCCACCCCCCCCCCCCCCCCCCCCCCGCTGCCAAAACGATGAACGATGTGTTCTGGTCTTGACACTGCTTTTTCAGTCTTCACCATCCAGCATCCTCGCAAAAAACCGCCGTGCTTCCCTCATTCGCAGCCCCCGTGTGTTTCAGCATGTTCGGGCTTCCGCAGCTGGGTGGAAGTCCTGCGAACACTGAGGCACGTTTATCCGGCAAATCCCTACAACACCATCTACCTGCGGAAGATGTTCTCCAAAATTGAGGAGAGCAATGTGTGTGTGTGTGTGTGTCTTGCCTCTCTCTTTTCTCTCTCTTTTCAGATTGTCGTTGGTTTTGCGCAATCCTGTGTCACGCAGGGTTCCTCTTCAGAGTACCGCTGCCGCTCTGAATTAGTCTCGATCGCGTCATGGCGCTGTAGGACCTATCGCGACAAACAGGCTCTTATCTGTTGAGCAAGCAACCGTTCTTCTCGGACGTCAGATGGCACGGGCTTCTGCGCTGTGCGCCTGAGTTGAGTTTTGGTTTTGAAGGTTTAGTGGCTTATATATATATATATATATATAATGTATAAGAGAGAGAGAGAGGGAGGGGGGGAGAGAGAGAGAGGGAGGGACAGAGAGAGAGGGAGGGAGAGAGAGGGAGGGAGAGAGAGAGAGAGACACAGAGAGACACAGAGAGACACAGAGAGACACAGAGAGACACAGAGAGACACAGAGAGACACAGAGAGAGGGAGAGAGAGGGAGAGAGAGAGGGAGAGAGAGAGGGAGAAGAAAGAGCGGCGGTTAGGCTGCGGGGATAAGGTGCCTTGCTTCCGCAACATCAAGATTGACGCGAATGGCATTCCTTCATCGTATGCCATTGACAATGTTTCCGCTGTTATGGGAATCCTGTCTGTGGAGGCAGACGTGATTAGGCCGCAAATGATGGAGTTTCGGGCCAGGTCGCAGTTTTGGGTTCCATTGTGTGTCCATCCCACGATTGGAGGCTCTGAGTGAGCACATGACCTGGCCCCCAAGGTCAGCGGTGTGGTGACCACCATCGGCTCGAATTTTGAGAAGCGATGGTTAGAGAGGCGTGGCAGTTGCGCGAAGATTTTGGCGGACCTGATGCACAACACCAGCGGCAAACTGCAGCGCAATGATTTCATGGACCACGTCGCTTACAGCTCGGAGGGTGTCTTGCAGCAGGCTGTGCAGAGGGATGGGGCGCGATAAACTTCGCTAAGGAAGCAGCCTGTTAAACACACAAGCAGTCGAAGAACAGCGCAGCACGACCCTGAACAACCAAAACAACCACGAACCATGACCAATGTGGCGCTTTTTCCCCCATGCATAAGAGGTCTTTCACAAGGGACAAGGGACTGTTCTGCTTCATGCGGTCTACTCCCTTACGAGACGAAAAAACTCAGAAAACGTCTGCGGCCAGGTGGACAGCAGGGCTGGAACCTTCATCTCGGCTCAGTCGCTTGTGGCGCTGTGTGAGTCAAAGCGACTCAGATGCTCTGAGATAGGCATGGAAGGGCTTAAGGTGCACGATCTTAGAGAATTTTCGAGCCTTTTGGGGCTCCTTCTACTCACCCCTCCGGCACCTCTGATGCTGGCTAACTCTCTAAGCCTAGGTTGTTCTACCTACTGCTTACCGGCATCCACCTCAACCAAGTCTGAGCCCAGGCCATATTGCGTCTCGGTGAAGGTGACGTCGAGAGCCCGCTCGCGCGTCTCTGCTTCGAAGCGCGTATGGGTGCGAGGAGACGTCAAAGCACACATCCTTTAGGGTTTAGGGTTTAGGGCTCTAAAAAATGCATCGCCGAGAGCTCGAAGCACCGCCTTAAGCCAAAGCCTGGAACGTTTGAGCCCTCAGCAGGGGAAGGTTACAGACTTCAGCCGCCCGGTTGTGGGTTGCAGGGTGCGGAGTTTGCATTGTGCTATCCGTGTTCTTTCAATTTCACACACCTACACGAGGGACGTGGTTTTGGATGTGGCGGGTGTCTCGGGACCAAGAGTCTTGTGAAGACCCCAAGAAGTTCTGATATCTCCACGGAGTCGACGGTCCAGACGGGCTTTGGAAAACCATCTGGAAAACCATCCCACCAGTCATTGCTAGTCAATTGCTAGTCAATGCGAGTCAATTGCTAGTCATTTGTATCTGCAGCCTCCGAGGCATCTTTGTGGGCCTCATGACGGATGCCAAGTGGCCAGAAGAGGAGGGTGGTCTACTTAGCCGGTCAAAGCAGCACCAAAGCAGCTCCTGCAACCACACCGCCCTACTTCAATTCTTGGTGACTGGAGCATCTGCAGCATTCTACTCTAGAGCCGGAAGATCAATCTTCCTCAATCTTCTTGAGGCTTACGGTAGTTCGAGCATCGTGCAGATCTAGACAAGTTGCCCGACTTTGCCGTTCTTGAGTTACCAAAGTGCTTTGTGCCTTGGCACGTACATCTGTCGCAGGAGATGACATCGTCGTACAACTACCTCCCAGAGTGCCACAAACTCAGACCGTTTGCCCATCGAGCATAGGATTACACCTTATATGCCCCAAAATAGAATAGAATCCCCCTCAAGCAGCCCCAAAAAGGGTACCCCTATTTTCGGAAACCCCCCATGGTAGACTTTGGTAAAAGGTTCATTCGGCGTCTGGGGCGTATGACACAGATGAGCACTGTTTCTAGTGTTGCTCAAGATCGATGACAGGCACTTCACCGAGCGCCCCTGGATAGAATCAATCAAGTGTGAGCCGGGTAAGAACAAACCGGGCGTTGTCAGAGCTTGTTTGACCAAACCTAGAGGGTGTGTAGTGGGCGTTAGAGCGAGGGAATCCCAAGCCGCTATGCCCTGCAAGCCCAATAGAAACCTTCAGCCCGAGAATCTTCAGAAGGACGTTCTCTAGGGTGGTCAGTGAAAGTCGTGCGTTTTTGGAGTTCTGATCATCGTCAACGAGCCTGGATTTGAACCCGTAATCTACGAATTGCTTAAGAACCCCCCCCCCCCCAAAAAAAAAAAAAAAAAAAACACTTCTTCCTCGTTAAGGGTAATATAGGGATTACATTCTTTTGGGGTTCCTAAGCAAATAGTAGTAAACCCTAAACCCTAAGCCCTAAACCCTAAACCTTAAACCCTAAAACCTAAACCCTAAACCCACAACCCTAAGTAATGTCTGATCACTTGCCCCTGAGCTGCAGGCCACAACGTGGCTTGCCTTGACATCGCCACAGGGGCGCTGCATAGCGGCTCCGTCAAGTTGCCGGGCCTTGTCTGTTTAGGGTTTAGGGTTTAGGGTTTAGGGTTTAGGGGTTTAGGGTTTAGGGTTTAGGGTTTAGGGTTTAGGGTTTAGGGTTTAGGGTTTAGGGTTTAGGGTTTAGGGTTTAGGGTTTAGGGTTTAGGGTTTAGGGTTTAGATCAGCTGCTCGTAACTCTAGCTGACTCTAGCTTGGAAAGATTGCAGAGTTTGCACTCAGGGGTTCTTGACGAGAGAAAAGCACTTAGAAGGACTTAACATGCAAAGCCAATCTCTATTGAATGCAATTCAAAGACTCTTAAAGAGCAACTTAGACATCTGGGGGTTTACCAAACCCCAACTACTGCGATTCCTTTATAATGAGGACTCCCAGAAGGTACCCGCCCTAATTTCGGAAACCGCCATCTCATGGGCGATTATACCCTACAAAACCCCTGAACAAGGGCCCTTTATGGGGTTGGGCAGGGGCATTAGTAAGGCCTCATATATACCCTCTAACCCCTTAAGCATGCCCTTTATGGGGTTGGTTAGGGCGAATAAGGCCTCATATAGAAAACTCTAAACCCTAAACCCTAAACCCTGCACCCTACACCCTAAACCCTAAACCCGGGGGGGACTCCACAGGCTGGAGGAGCGGCTGTCGGCGGTCCCTCATGGTGCCATCGCGGCTCGAGCTGAAGGCTGAAGGCTGAAGGGTCCCTGATTACTGGTTTAGGGTTTAGGGGTTTAGGGGTTTAGGGGTTTAGGGGTTTAGGGGTTTAGG
The DNA here is from genome assembly GCA_905221605.1 of Symbiodinium natans. NCBI lineage: Eukaryota > Dinophyceae > Suessiales > Symbiodiniaceae > Symbiodinium > Symbiodinium natans. Next base: position 450,058 of record CAJNDS010002305.1, read on the forward strand.
GGTTTAGGGGTTTAGGGGTTTAGGGGTTTAGGGGTTTAGGGGTTTAGGGTTTAGGGTTTTTCGCTCTGTTGGGGGGGGGGGATGTGTGGTGGGGCATGGAGCCCAGCAGCTCGTCATGACGACGGGCTAGTGCGAGGGGGCACGGTGAGAGGAAGATTCGCTCTTGAGCAGCAAGTCCCAAAAACATCTGCCATCATGAACTTGCAAAATAAACTCGAGGTGTGCCCACATGCAAAGACACGTGTCGACGGTGGTCTCCCATGCCTTTGCGAAATTTGGGTATGGCGTCAGGGTTCTCGGTGTCAGTGAGCTTCGTGCTCAACAGCACAAGCTTTAAAGGCCCTGCCAATTCAAAGACCTTCGCTCGGCATGGAATGACTCTATATCCCCCTTAAAGGGAATGATCTGCGTTTCTCTCAAACCCAAGAGAGGATATATTACAAAATAGTAATGTTTATGAAGGTTCTAAGGGGAGTATAGATGAGGTCACCATCCTGTCCAACGGCTCGCAGAACTCCCCGATCACGGAGCTGGTGTTTTCCTGGCAGAAGCTCGAAGGTCCAATTTTTACGTTTGGTCCTTGTTTGTGCGGTCGCTGGCGGAGTCGACACAGGGTTTAGGGTGCAGGGTTTAGGGTTAGGGTTTAGGGTTTAGGGTTTAGGGTTTAGGGTTTAGGGTTTAGGGTTTAGGGTTTAGGGTTTAGGGTTTAGGGTTTAGGGTTTAGGGTTTAGGGTTTAGGGTTTAGGGTTTAGTTTCCGAGAGGCTTGTGAGTCCAAGCCCAATGCAGGCTAGTCGGCTGGTGGTTTGGTGTTTGGGGGTGCAATGGGGTGCCCGCTTCAAGAAACCTACTATTACAAGCAGCTATACCAGTTTGCTGGTCAAAAGTCCCACAAACGCTCACTTTGGGCGTTTGGACCGGATACATGTGCAAACTAAGTGCAAGCTAAGTGCAAGCTAAGGAAGAATGGTGCAGTCGAGAGGCAGGTCGTGCGCACATCGCCATGGATGTGACTCAGTCCTACAAGAACAACGTTTCATTCATTTCACTTTGTTCCCGAATTGCCCTATAAACAGGAAGGGGCTGCGCTCTATTTTTTTCCCCATGTTTTTTCTTGATTCTCCACTGCCCTTGCCATTGGACCATTCCCCCGCCCCGTGCCGGCGAAGCCGGCATATTCCTCGGTTTTGTCGCCACCCTCCCCCCCTTGGGCTACCCCCAACTATCCATCCACATTCCAGTCTAGCGCGATGCTACTTCCCCGCCCGCCGCACCCACACGCACCTACGTAGCCCTACACTCACCCACCCTGACCCGAACCCACAGGCTTTACAGGAGTTCCTGGTTCGTGTCCTGGTTCAAGGTTGAGAGCGCGGGGAAAGGGAAAGCCTGGTTCTAAGATGAATTGCCCCAAGAAATCCCGACAAGCAATCCAAAGGCCCAGAAAGTACCACGCACCCGACAACGCAACCAGCGCAGCCAGCGCAAAGCCTCTGCGCAGCCCGCGATCTCCTAGTAAAAGGAAACCTGCACTGGAGGGGTCGGAATAATTACTAGTATTCCCTTATGGCCCCTTTATAAATCTCCCCAAAAACCCTATTCTAATTATAAAGGCTCCAAAAATAGAAACACCGGAGGCTGAACCATGTCTTCCTGGCCATCCAGTTCCACTCGGTGGACACGCCAGTATCGAGATCGAACTCTTTCTTCTCGACGGGAAGCAAACTTCCCAAGGGAGACGTTCCTCCAGGTGGGCCTGTTGGTTAGTAGGGAATGGGGGAATGAGGTACCCTGTATGCCTAAAAGGGTATAGAAAGGGCCCTAACTCCCTGATTTCCTGCTAACCAACAGTAAGGTGGGGGCTGTTGAGGGTTCAGCGCATTTAGAGTGCTCTCTGAGGTTTATGAGGTTGCGAGTCTTTCCCAGGTTTGGGGTTCGGGGGTCCACGTCTGGTCAGTTGGTATGTCAGAGCAGTATGTCAGAGCATTTGAGTCTGAATGTTTGGCCTTAGCGGTTGCAGCGTTTTGAGGGTTTGTTCCTCGGATTTTGAGTTGGGGTTCGGATGCATGCTAATGCAACCCTAAACCCTAAACCCTAAACCCTAAACCCTAAACCCTAAACCCTAAACCCTAAACCCTAAACCCTAAACCCTAAACCCTAAACCCTAAACCCTAAACGCATGCAAAAACAGTGCGCACCACAATGGCGCCCAGGTCTCACATTGCTCTTCGAGCCGCGCCCGCACGCGGACAGCCAAAGTATCAACAGCTTCTTCCGGGTGCTGCTCAATGTCCCTTACGAAGCTTCAGGGGGTTAGGGTTTTAGGGTTTTTAGGGTTTTTAGGGTTTTTAGGGCTTTTAGGGTTTTTAGGGTTTAGGGTTTAGGGATGTTTAGGGTTTAGGGTCAAGTGCTTTGAATTGAGGCTGGGCTTCGATAAGGCATGGTTCTGATATCGCCTTCTTGGAGCAGTTGCTTGCTAGTTTGGGCGTTTTTTTTTTCTTTTTTGCGGTTGTTGCTGTGGAAGTTAGGCAGGCACAAGCCGTTCGGGTCCAAAATCTAGTGGCTTGTTATAGAGAATAAGAGGCAGTTTATGAAAAGTCTCCCATGCCATTGGTTTACGCGTACAGCTTTTTTTCACTATAAAGTCGGGATCAAGGGTTGGGATGTGAAGTCTGCATCTAGGTCATGCGCTTTCAGTTTTTGGGACCCTAAACCCTAAACGCTAAACCCTAAACCAGTGCTGCTAAGGCTATCCGCAAAAGCTTCCAGGACAAGTTCGACCACGGTCTCGTCGGAAGTCAGGCTTTGTATGGTCTATACTACATCCCCCTTGTTTTTTTTTTTTTTTTTATATAAATTTTGTTTATATAAAACCCTCTATTTTTGTTTATATAAAACCCTTAATTTTTGTTTATATAAAACCCAAGAGGATATTTAAGATAGTGCTTTTTTAAGGTTCTAAGGGGAGTGTAGGGTTTAGGTTCGTAGCATTTCTTCGGATGCAGGCAGGCAGTAATAGTCTCTTTCCACTCGGATGCAAGATTGCAAGAGGGGAGTAGGATGGGTCTCTGTGGTTGAAATAACTCGGACCCAGCTCACTCACGAACATGACGGAAAGCAGTGGGTTGAACAAGTTTGTGCATTCTAGCGGCGTGTCTTCTGGTGAATACTTTACATGACCTGTTGAGGTGACTTAAAAAGCGAAAGATCCATGAAAGAAGAGAGTACTCCACACGACTTACGCTTCAGATTGGGTGAGCTGCCCGCAAGCCGAACAAGTAGAGCTCAAAACCTGCAGTCCAGCATTACTACTGACGAAGTACTGACTTGTTGTCCGCACTAGTCAACAATCTTGCTTCGCTTCTCACATGGAAGTGAGCTTCAGATCTCGCAAGAAGAACCCAGCCACTGTGGAGCCACTAGCTGAAGCCACCAATCTTCAATAGGCATACACACATCATCACACATCTTGATATGAATTAGTTTCGGCGCGAAATAAAGGAACACTCAACGCAGCGAGTGCCGATGCGATGCACCAATTTTGCATCTAGACTGACCCGGGCCCCCCAGGCAGAAGAGCACTCGCCAACCCAATCCGACAAGATGTAGCAGTCGCACTTTCTCGCAGCTGGATGCCGTTCTAGCAACGTTCGACGGGGAACAAGGCCAACCAACACGAGACCCACATAGCATGGTACACTATCACCCCAGCAGTCCGTTGATTGTTGAAAGACGTGCTTGGCTTTTCAGTGAGGCACGAAGCTGATTGCCTTCGCGGTTGGTTGGCTCAGCTTTTTTTCAATGGCTTGGGGGGACCCAAATATCACAACGCAACGCAACAGCAAGATACAGCGAGTGTGTTTTGTGTGTTTGACTCAGGGTTTTTTCACACGAACGTTCCCGCTTGAAGTTTCCAATCCGTGCAAAGCGACCGAAATCCTTGGTCCCCCTGTGGTTGCCCTGCAAAAGATCTGTTATGCCTGTTTTGATCCCCGCAGAGACCTCGCCTCTGGGCCCTAAACCCTAAACCCTAAACCCTAAACCCTAAACCCTAAACCCTAAACCCTAAACCCTAAACCCTAAACCCTAAACCCTAAACCCTAAACCCTAAACCCTAAACCCTAAACCCTAAACCCTAAACCACCAGGCCTATAGCTGGCTCATGGCAGCCGTGGACGAGGCCACAGACTGCGCGACGCAGGAGCTCAACTCGCGGCAGGCTGGCGAGAGGGCCCCTCTCTAGGGTTTAGGGTAGGGTTGAGGGTTTAGGGTTTAGGGTTGAGGGTTTAGGGTTTAGAGTTTAGGGTTTAGGGTTTAGGGTTTAGGGTTTAGGGTTTAGGCCCCCCCCCAGGGTCATGGTCTTGGTGTTAGCAGGTGCTTTGTGAAAGGGCTCCTTCTTTCAAAGTTGGCTCGTGCCATGATGCCAAGGTTGATGACTGGGCTTTGGAGTACTATACTTTAACACTTTTTTTGGTTTTTGGGTTCCCGTTATAGCTACTTATACCTAAAAAGTATATACTTTTTTTTCTGGGTCTACTCCAGAGGTAGGATGAAGTTCCTGTTGTTCAACCTGGTGTTGGCAAGCTTTGGGGGTTTAGGGTTTAGGGTTTCGGGTTTGGGGTTTGGGGTTTAGGGTTGCTATATTCCCCTTGGGAGTTTTTTGATAATATAAAACCCAAGAGGATATTAAAAATGATGTTCTTATTAAGGTTCCACCGGGAGTATATGTTCAATTATCCTGAACATTTAGATGTTCAGCTTCAAGTGGATGTTTGGAAGACGTTTTGTCAAGAACATTGGGGCTCAGCGCAGCTTGTAGCACTTGTAGCATAGTGTGTGGAGGTAGGGCTTGCAGGCCTGCAGCCATAGAATGAGCAAGATGCCGATTGATGCGCCTTTATGCCTTCAGGTAGGGATGTGTGAAGTTGCTTGGTTTTCCCTCCTTACACTAGTCAGCACTTCCTTCACTCTACATCTTGCTGGATAGTCCGCAAGTGTGAAAGCGTTGTGTTGCTGGAATGCGACCCTTGTCAGGGAAGTTGCGCTCGTTTCCGAGGGTTGTGGCACGCACAATTGTGTGTAGACTTGCGGATTAAAGAGATGTTTTCTAACAACCTGCACCCTTTTGATGTTGGCGTTCTCCCGGAAGAGCAAACTTCCGCAAGCTTTCGGGGTGGGCTTTTGACGTGTTGAGGGGTCGGGGTTCGAATTTTGTTTCCCACGGTATGTGTGGATTTGCTGGAGGTAACTCTGCTTGAGGTTACTCCAGCAGAATTGCGTATTGTCAAGAAAAAACGCCGAAGCCCCAGAGAGTTTGTTGCTCAGATCATGTACGCCCCAAGCAAAAAGCGAGCCGAGCCAAGCCGCACTGCGGAGAAAAAACGAACTCTCCCCCCAACCGCGCGCCATCGGAAGGTGGAAGATTTCATGGATGAGGAGATGAAGGCCGTGCATGCGAAGGCTGGTAGGAGCCTGCTACCGGCCTGCATGAAAGATGTTGGCAAATTGAGGCCCAATTTCAAACATGGGCTTTCTCATTTCGAGGTAAGTCAGCACAAGAGTTGGAGATTGTTTTGTTGAGGGCTTCCGCTTGAGTTTACCCTGGATTGGTTTGGATTTTGGAGCTGTTCTTGCTCACAAAAAGCCTCAACGCTGCAAGCAGCAGAGGCTTCTGGACATCTTGCAGCCCATCCTGATCGAGTACTTGTGCCTTCAGACGCTTTGGAATTCCAAAATTATTATTCTTATTTTTATCATTATCTCTTTTTCCCCATTGACGGGCCATGGGTATCAAAAATCAGCTAGGGACTGAAGGTGGCAAGGAAGGAAGTAAGGCAACCCCAAATCTAATGCGGAGCATTGTAGCAAACTAGACCCTAAATTCTGTAAAGGACACGCTTTTGAGGCAACCCTACACCCACTGAACACAGAAAATTCGTTTACACCGAAGGCATTCATGAGCAAAAGCAACTTTTACTTGGGTGGGGGGTACTAGCTGCGGCCGGCCCCGCCAACCCACCGCCGTCTCTGAAGAAGCCACGCCAAGCCCGAGCAAGATTTGAGAGCGCTTTTCCCGAAACAGTGCTTGCGCCATGGTCTTCGTACATTCACTGTGAGGCCATCCGTGCAGGGCGCACGCATGCACAGGAGATCGCTGTTCCGCGTGCCCTGAGACGCTTTACCTGGCCACAATGCGCATCAAAAACATCGAACCACGAACCTCTCGTTTTGCACGTGCCCGAGACCCTCTCGCCGGCAGACCCATCCAACATGAAGGGAGACAAACATTCCCTGGTACAAGTAGAGGAAAAATGTTTTTGATGCTGTTGACCCTTTGCCCCCCCCCATATCGAACTCTTCGTTTTTTAGCCTGATGTTCAGGATGGGGACCGGGCGCAATTATTTGTGGACGCTTGGGGCGGGTCGGAAGTCAAACTTTTCGAGCCCCTGCAGATTTTGTAGCAGGAAGCTGTAGAAGAGTATGGCGCTTTGAGCGGCGCGTTGCTTTTTCTTAGCCCTCTCGGGTCCTTAAAGGAACGACGAACCAAGGAAATACGTCGGCCACAGCACCATACTGGATCGCGTGGCCGAAAAGGTCTCCGCAGCCAAGGCGTTCGCTTACCACACTGCCAAGGCAAAGGTTGAAACACTGTGGCTTGGTAGTAGAGTAAGATAACCTTTAACCTTTTTGGGCACGCCACTACCTCTATTTATCCTTTCTGGGGTACTAAATCCCTGTTTTCTAGGCCACTGGGCAACTAAGGTGGGCCTTCATCGAGACACACGAGGAACTGCTGGGGACTTCGGTTTCCATCGAACCTCGAGTCGTTGGAATGTTGAGGGTGCTGATGTTGAACATCTCAGGGTATTTTCGTGATGGCCTGCAGGGCTTCGGGTTTCTTGAGTTTAGTAATAATAGTAATAATAGTAATAATAGTAATAATAGTAATAATAGTAATAATAGTAATAATAGTAATAATAGTAATAATAGTAATAATAGTAATAATAGTAATAATAGTAATAATAGTAAAAATAGTAATAATAGTAATAATGGTAATAATGGTAATAATAGAACTAATAGTAATAATAATAGTAATAATAGTAATAATAGTACTAATAGTAATAATAGTACTAATCGTAATAATAGTACTAATCGTAATAATAATCATGCGGAATCGTGTCATCCCAAGGAACGATACCCAGCCCTCGTGGAGTGCATCAACCGAGTCATCGCCACCGCCCGCGCGGACCTGGTCATCCTGGCAGAGACGATGCCCCTACGATTTTTCTTCAGCAAGCATGGGATGGCACTGCGGATCATCCTGCCCCTTGGCCATCTACATAGAGTCTTATGACTATTATTACTACTATTACTGTTATTGCTATTGTTGCTACTATCGTAATAACAACAACAACTACTACTACTACTACTACTACTACTACTACTACTACTACTACTACTACTACTACTACTACTACTACTACTTCTACTTCTACTTCTACTACTGCTACTACTACTACTACTACTACTACTACTACTACTACTACTACTACTACTACTACTACTTCTACTTCTACTACTGCTACTGCTACTACTACTACTACTACTACTACTACTACTACTACTACTACTACTACTACTACTACTACTACTATTACTATTACTATTACTATTACTATGATTACTATTATTACTATTATTACTATTATTTCTATTATTATTATTACTATTATTACTATTATTACTATTATTACTATTATTACTATTATTACTATTATTATTGTTACTATTATTATTGTTACTATTATTACAATTATTACAATGATTACTATTATTCACATTATTATTCTTATTACTATTATTACTACTATTATTATTTTTACTATTATTACTATTATTACTATTATTTCTATTATTTCATACTGTACCTGCATGGGCTATGATACCCTACAGCCCCTTAAAAGGCCCTCTATAGGGTTGGTTGGGGGGATGATATAAGGCCAAATGGTCCATGCTGGTAGGGCTTTGGGGGGGAGCTCATATGTCTTCACTCTGCAAGGCGTTTCTGGTAAGTTAAGTGGTTCAAGCTGTTTTGCCATGATTCCAGCGAGGCGGGATAACTACGACTTGCTTAAGAACCTCCTCCCCCCCCCCCCCCCCCCCCCCCCACCCCAAAAACAAATAAACAAAAACAATCCTCCTTATAAGGGCAATAAAGGGATGTTCATTTTTTGGGGGGGAGTTCTGAAGCAAATAGTAGAGAAGCAAACAACCCAGGCACAATCGCGTGACTCAGCTGTCCCGTGCCGCCAGCAAGGGCTGGATTACAGATCAAGAAGCTCCCTTGCAACTTGGGAGATTTTTTGGGATGTTCCTAAACTGTCAGTCCGTAGTCGGGATTATGGGACTCTTAGTATAAGGGGTAGCCTCCCAAGAGGTTTTGCCCAAGCCGAGCAAGTCCAAACCCAAAGTCCCTTCTCAAGTCAACTCAGGAAGCAGAAGTACTAATTGGTGACTTGGTAGCTGACTGGTGCCCTTTTGCCCTTTTTGGGTTCTGGGTTCCCTTCTAAAAACGAGCAACCCCAAAAAGGGTACCCTTATTATGAGATGGTTCCTCGGCTACCAAGGTGAGCTTCAGACACGGATTAGAGAGGCCAACAACTTCTACCCCCGGAGCACTTACATTCGGCTGACCTGCTTCCGCCGCTGTGGGCCCAAGTTTGGGGCCCAGTTTCAGAAGAATGCCTGGGACGACTTCGACCTGACCTTGGAGCCCTCCTTCCACCAAAGCCCTTACGTGCCAGAAGAGGCCGACTACGGGTTGGGTTTAGGGTTTAGGGTTTAGGGTTTAGGGTTTAGGGTTTAGGGTTTAGGGTTTAGGGTTTAGGGTTTAGGGTTTGGGGTTTGGGGTTCAGGGTTTAGGGTTTAGGGTTTAGGGTTTAGGGTTTAGGGTTTAGGGTTTAGGAGGATTTGGGGGGGCAATTCGGACAAAGGGATCTTGCGCCCAAAACCGCACTAAGACTCCAGCGCAGCAAAAATGTTGAAAGAGAAATCGCGCGAGTCGTTCTGGGCCAAACTGACGCTCTGAACTCGCCTGGAATAGGTCGAACTCTCCAGTACTTCCAAAACGCAACAGCACCCCGAATCTGTGCAGGTGGCGGAGAGCCCCGACATCGCGGTCCCGGACAAAGTGTTCCCGCTTTGAGCCTGCAGCGCCTGGGCACAGCTCGTCAAATGTCAGGGCTCTATGTGTGCTGTGCTGCTCGCCTGCCGTTTTGGGCATGGGCATGTGACGGACATTCAAGGGTGTGTCTGCGGGCAAAGGATCGAAATCCTTGAAGTGTATCAAGGGTGAAACTTGAAAAGTCCAAAGGGGGTGGAATAGAATTGGGAGAAGCAGGATGTCCTTACATGATCAAATATTGGTCTGGCCCCTTTTGGGGGCCCCAGCGGTTTTCACGCATCTTCCAATGCGCAGACCTTTTGCCCCAGTGCAGAACAGGAGCTGCACCGGATATGTGGCAACTGCTTTATCATCTCTGCTTTTCCGGAATCTCGTCACAGAGCTTGGGTTTAGGGATTAGGGACTAGGGTTTAGGGTTAGGGTTTCGGTTTTAGGTTTTAGGGTCTGAATGCAAGGCAAACAAGGCATTCACAAGGACCTCTACTGTTGACCGATCTTTTTTTGCATAATTTCCACACACCACCTGAGAGCGGGGTCGATTGCAAAATGCCCACCACCTAAAGCCTCGACCACAGCCAGAAATGAGCTCGGCCAACGTGCTGGTGCTAGTTTTCTTTCGTTGGGACAAGCAATCTGTTGCCTCATTACCCTAAACCCTAAACCCTAAACCCTTTGTGGCCCCGCCCTTGCCTTGAGAGATTTCCGTGCAGAGTTTAGTTTGCTGCTCGTGGTGGAGCCAATCGTAAGGGCAGCCTCCCTTCGACCCGAGCGTTCGTTCTCTTGGTAGCCCAGTGGTGAAGGTGTTTTTTTTGGTTCTGGGTTCCCTTCTAAAGTAACCAACCAAAAAAAAGGGTGCCCTTATCATAACATGGTTCCTGGGCTACTAAGATCTGGGAGTATCCACGTCTCATTTTCACGTCATTTCGGCCAGGATGCCGGTCTGGCAGCGTAGGACCTGTGTACGCTTCTGGGATTTCCTAAACCCTTACCGTACCCTAAACCCTAAACCCTAAACCCTAAACCCTACAAACCCTAAACCCCTCAAGGCGCATCTTGTAGCCAAGTCGCAGAGCGCAGCCCAGTTCTGAGCGCGTTCCTGGTCCGAGTTTGCCCTTAGATGCCTTGCCAGCACCAGCTCTGGGGACCAAAAAAAAAGCCAGGTTGTGACCTTGCAGCTGGTTTCTTATAGGGGGTTCTTGGATACACGCCCAACAAGCCCACGGCTCATCGCAAGCAACCTGTGTCAATCAGTGTGGGTGTGTGTGTGTGTGTGACACGGAAGGTTGGGTTTCGGTTGCATGATACCGATACTGGAAAAGGTACTTGCGGTGAATTCTCTAAGCTTAATTGTTGCAGATCTCCATTTCCTTTTCCACCCAAAGTGATCCAAACCTAGGCTTGTCCCGACAACCTTTATGTAACCGTTGCAGCCGAACAGACGTTGAAAGCGAAGCGCCTCTCAAACCACCCTGAGCTTCTAAGCCGCCGTGGGAGACCGAGTAAGAAGCCCCAAAGCACCCCAGCCCATCGAATGCCGGGAACAACCCCAAACCCTAAACCCAAAAGCTTAGTAGTAGAGTAGGTAACCTTTAGTGCACACGTCGCACCTTAACCTTTTTGGGGTCTTCTAATCCCTTTCAAGTCCCAAAGGGTAGCCTTTAATTCACCCAGGCTCCTGGACAACTGAGAAACCCCAAACGAAAACCCTAAACCCTAAACCCTAAACCCTAAACCCTAAACCCTAAACCCTAAACCCTAAACCCTAAACCCTAAACCCTAAACCCTAAACCCTAAACCCTAAACCCTAAACCCTAAACCCTAAACCCTAAACCCATGCAAGCTTTGAGACAACGGAAGGTCGAGCTCCTGGATGGCTCGGAACGCCTTTCTCACCACCTGATGAGCAAAGCGCTGCAGGAGCCTGGGACAGATTCGCGTCCGCGTAGCAGGAGCAGGAACAGGAGCAGGAGCAGGAGCAGCTCCTGCAGGAGGAGTAGGAGTGGTGGTAGTAGTGGTGGTAGTGATAGTGATAGTGATAGTGGTAGTGGTAGTGGTAGTGGTAGTGGTAATGGTAGTAGTAGTAGTAGTAGTAGTAGTAGTAGTAGTAGTAGTAGTAGTAGTCGTAGTCGTAGTCGTAGTCGTAGTCGTAGTCGTAGTCGTAGTCGTAGTCGTAGTCGTAGTCGTAGTCGTAGTCGTAGTAGTAGTAGTAGTAGTAGTAGTAGTAGTAGTAGTAGTAGTAGTAGTAGTAGTAGTAGTAGTAGTAGTAGGAGTAGTAGTAGTAGTAGTAGTAGTAGTAGCAGTAGCAGCAGTAGTAGTAGTAGTAGCAGTAGCAGCAGCAGCAGCAGTAGCAGTAGCAGTAGCAGTAGCAGTAGCAGTAGCAGTAGCAGTAGTAGCAGTAGTAGTAGTAGTAGTAGTAGTAGTAGTAGTAGTAGTCGTAGTAGTGGTGGTGGTGGTGGTAGTAGTGGCGGTAGTAGTCTGGTAGTAGTCTGGTAGTTGTCTGGTAGTTGTCTGGTAGTTGTCTGGTAGTGGTAGTGGTGGTGGTAGTAGTAGTAGTAGTAGTAGTAGTAGTAGTAGTAGTAGTAGTAGTAGTAGTAGTAGTAGTAGTAGTAGTAGTTGCAGCAGTAGTAGCAGTAGTAGTTTTTGTTTCAATAGTTCTAGTATTTTAGTAGTTTTAGTAGTTTAAGTAGTTTGAGTAGTTTTAGAGCTTTAGTAGCTTAAGTAGCATTAGTAGCTTAAGTAGGTTTAGTAGCTTGAGTAGCTGTCGTAGCTGTCGTAGTTTTAATAGTAATAGTCGTAGTAGTAGTCGTAGTAGTCGTAGTAGTAGTAGTAGTAGTAGTAGTAGTAGTAGTAGTAGTAGTAGTAGTAGTAGTAGTAGTAGTAGTAGTAGTAGTAGTAGTAGTAGTAGTAGTAGTAGTGGTGGTCGTTGTCGTTGTTGTCGTCGTAGTCGTGGTCGTGGTCGTGGTAATGGTAGCAGTCGTGGCAGTCGTCGCAGCAGTGGTAGCAGAGGTGCCCTTTGACATACAACCCTAAACCCTAAACCCTAATTCCTAAACCCTAAAGCCTCTAAGGCCTTTTGAAGTTTGAGGCCCGGGAGGCAGGTCTATCCCAGGTCCTGGAAATCTCACCCTCGCATCTTTGCACCAAATCCTACAACTTTCCAACCCCGCCAGAAGAAACATGACATGATAATAAGACTAATAATAAGAATAATAGTCAGAAGAATAAGTACAACAAGCAAACACCCAATACTTTCTTGTGGGGACTTTGTGTCCTTCCATGTCCAGGAGTGCCCTACTAGCGGCATGCTTTGGGCCAAGGCCGCAGGGTTTCGGGGGCCAAGAAGGCAGCAGAACCAAGAGGGGGCACAGCACAGCAGAGTCCTGTGAAGTGGCCTCCTACCCCCGATCTCTTGATCTCAGGGGCGGCCATGTCAACACATGACATTCACCTCCAGCATCAGAGTTCTCGCTCCAAATTCGCCGTCTTCCCTACGCCATGCGGTTGCTACAAACCCGAAGTCTTTGATTCGAATATTCAAGCCCAGCAGGCTAGACTGACCTTGAGGTATATGTATATGAAGGATACCCCTGTGCTTAGCTTGGGAAACACCCACATGGGGAGCTTCACTATTCTTTAACATTAACCAATCTTCTAACTGTACTGATATCTGTACTTATAACCATAGTGTGGCATTTAGGGGGCTTATAAGTGGGCTATAAGTACAGTTATGTTGGTTAATATGTACCATGAAACCCTCCAAGCTGAGACTGTCACAGGCTATTGAGCTGGAGCCGAAGCAGGGCCAAAACGCCAAGAGCGGGGAGCTTGGGCAGGGTTTGGGGTTTGGGGTTTAGGGTTTAGGGTTTGGGGTTTGGGGTTTGGGGTTTGGAGTTTAGGGTTTAGGGTTTAGGGTTTAGGCATGTCTTGCCGAAGTAGGTTCGGGGGAATTTGGTTCTTCGGGTGTTGGGATGCTTCAATGGCCTTTCTGCTTGGTTTCGCCCAGAGTCAGCACTGACATGATCAGGACCCTGTTAAGGAGATTTCAAGCCTCCGAGACAAAGGGCGCCTGGTGTGGCTTTGATCTTGTTTTTGCAGTCTTAAGATCAGTGAATGTATGGATTTGGGCCACAGGGGCCTTCGACCTTGCTGAGCTTACCGATTCGGTATCTTGATTTTCAGAAACCCTGAACCCTAAACCCTAAACCCTAAACCCGTTTATAGGGCTTGGCAGACGGCATGGCTGCAAGCGGAGGCTGTGGGCCTTGGCTTCCTTCTGACCTCTAAACGAGAGCTTCTCCTACCTCTCTAGCGAAAAGAGCTCCATCCCCCGCGGTGCCATTGTGTGGGTTTTTGCTACTTTACGAAGTCCCTTGATCCACTCCCTAAAGATGCTAGGCAGATGCCTTGAAGAAGGAGCTGAACTTTAAGCAACTTGTAAACAGACAACTCGAGATTCAAAAGATCCCTGCTGAGCTTGCAGGCGTCGATGCCCTGAAGAAATGCGAGAACGATGCGTGCCCCCGCTGCAGATGACATGTCCATGTCCGAAAGAGGGCCAATAAGTGACCTCAAGTTTGTTCCCAGCTCCCGCACCCCTTTTGCCAGCATTTCTATTCTACCCCCACGCCATCCCACAGCCGCCTAGGGCGCAGGCTCCATGTAGCGCCTCATTTATTGCGCATCACGTCGCAAGCAAACAAGACACGCAAAGGAAACGAGATGAAAGAGGAACAAAGGCTGAAGTTAAGTGAGCAAAATGTAGAGAGAAGAAACTGAATTCTCGCGCGGGGGGGGCATGATTCAAAACAAGCTTGGATGCTGGTAATCTGGGCAAGCAGGAACGCAAGGAACAGAAGCACCTGCAAGAAGATGTCAGGCAATTTCTTCTGAATGCTTCTGGACTTCCGGAAACCATGATGCACGTAGTCTAGTTTTCAAACTCAGTTGCAAGAGTACGTATGCTTCAAGCAAATGTAGCCAGAATTGCAACGAAGGGAAACCACCTGCTTTCCAAGGTGGGAAGTTGAGCATCTTTGCCTGTACCAATGTAGCACACATGACCCTGCAAAAAGTTGGTTGAACAGCAGTTGAACAGCAGGCTCAGACAACCCTTTCCAAGTGCGAAGCAAGGCAAAGGTAGTCGAGCGACGGCATTGCCCGGTTACTGGCACTCCCTTAGATGATGCACCTAGCCTTTTGGCCTTTTAGCATTGTTTCCCTTTTGAATGGTTTTTTTTTGCGGGGAGTCCAGTAGCTGCATGTGACCTGAAGCTTCGCGAGAGGAGACTCTGGGATTTCTTGATGCGACCAGAAAAGCAACAGTTCGAGAGCAGACTTTGGCATGTTGAACCCCCATTTCCCCATTTTTGTTTGGTGGCTTTCCCGGAGGCTTAGGATGCAATTGCGGGGGGGCGGGGGGGGGGGGGGGGGGGGGGGGGGGGGGGGGGGGGGGGGGGGGGGCAACTGCCAGTTGACGAGAATGTGGTGTGAACAGTTTTATGACTTAACAGTGTGGGGCTCGTGGGGACTATGAAACCTCCCCAATTAAAAGCCTGAAACAAACCTACCAGGAACCTGCCCCCCTGTTCCTCGGCATTCCTGGAATGAACCTGAAAAAAGCCTGACAAAAACCTGCTTTCATATTTCGCCGATTCCAAGCAAGCTGGCAAAAACCTGAAAAAAGCTGCCTCCACCATTTCGCGATCCTCAGAAAAGCGGAAATTATTCTGAAAATAGACCTGCCTCCCCGATTGCTTCAAGATTTTTCAGGTTTATTAAAGGTTTTTTCAGATTTTTCAAGATTTTCAGGTTTTTTCAGGTTTTTCAGGATTGTCAGGTTTTTTTTCAGGTTTTTTTTTCAGGATTTTGTCAGGTTTTTGTCAGCTTTTTTTCAGGTTTGTTTCAGGTTTTTCTCAGCTTTTTTTCAGGTTTGTTTCAGGTTTTTTTTCAGGTTGCTTTTAGGTTTTTCAAGTTTGTTTCAGGATTGGTTTTAGGGGCGGGCTCGGGGGTCAGGAATATTTCAGGTTTATGTCAGGTTTTTAGTTTATTTTGCTCTCATAGAGTCTCCAAGGCAACACACTCACAAACTTAACAGATACAGTTTTATGACTTGACAGATACTTTAGCTGCGTCGGGGGCTTGGGGGTGCCAGCTGATTGGCAGGCATGTGATCATCGCGGTGGCGAAGCTTTTCTGGCGTGATGGAAAGAACGCCAAGGCGAGAAAGTGGCATGGAGCTCAGTTCTTCGTGGTGTCGGCAAGAGAAATCCTGCCTCCTGGACGGGAAGAAGCCTGATGTTCTTGGTAGCTGAGTGGTACCCTTTCGCCCTTCTTGGGTTCTGGGTTCCCTTTTCAGAGTACTTAACACCAAAACGGGTACCCCTATCATAATATGGTTAATGGGCTACCAAGGCTATTGGGATCCTTAAGAAAGAGGGATCCTAGTAGGCAGCTCAGGCTTCAGGGGCTTGGGGGATCAAGATATTGAGGGACATTGCAACTCAATGAATGAGTTCCCTACTAAGGTGGATGACTTGCAGACAAACACTGGGGTTTAATGGCTGGGTTTATGTTGTTTATATGCCACTTGCAGATTGCCGAGATTGCTGAAGATAACGATCCATGAGTGCAGGGTTTTCAATTGCTGACAATGGGCTGGGAATGAACTCCTCCGTGTGGGCTGCTGTTCTCCTTCCTGGCAGGCACATAAAATTGGGAAAACTGCCAAGCTCGAAATGTCCCAACTGTGTGCAACTGTGTGTGTGTCCTGCAACAGCAGGCTAGCAAGCAACACAACTCTTGCTCTGGTCCTGTTGCCTATCGCTATGCTGCCTTTCATCAATATGCTGCCGGCCTCAATCCTTCCACCTCGATGTTGAAACACAAAAACACAAGTTTTCTCCAACATAGAGGGAAATACACGATCAAGCGTGAGAGTGCCTCAGACATGACTAGGTTTCCCCAAACCCTAAACCCTAAACCCTAAACCCTAAGTATCAAGTGCCTTGACGGGCCCTCCCTCATGTCTGGCCTCTCAGGTTCAACCGGGCCGTGACCCTGAACCCGAGGCTGGGCGACGCCGCAAGCTGAGCTTCACATGCCAAGGGTTTAGGGTTTAGGGTGTAGGGTTTAGGGTTTAGGGTCTTCAGATCAGTGTGTCTAGCCTTTTATTGTGTGACAATGGCCAGGTAGGGGTTGCCAACAGGCAGGCAGTTTTCGATCTATAGCCGTGAAATTTAGGGGTCTTTGGGTTTAGGTTCAATTTGTTATTTAAACAAAAATCTTCGATTTTGGTCTTTAGGGTGGCTTTTAAAGGAGGACGCTGTCATTCAAGAGGTTCTCAAAGGCATCGGGTAGGGTGCTATGGCTGGTGTCATTGAATGGCTCCTTGACGTGCGGGGTGTTCAGAGGGATATCAGGGGCAAAATTGGGAGGGCGCTCGCTTCAATCGTCGTTTTGCTTTTTTTGGTTGCTTTCCTATTAGACTTTCAGAGTGCTCAAAGGTCATGGATCCTTGCAAATGCGTGTTTTTTGCTCACAACCTCTATGTGTTTCTGTACATGAAAGACAAGAGACTGGCCACCACCTTCCACTCATTCTCACGAATGAAGAAGTTGCTCGTGCTTGCCATGAGAGTTAAGTCCATAGTGTTTAAGAAGAAATGAAGCGTCTCTGTTTTTTGCGAATCGCCTTGAATAAGAAATCAACAAGAAGTGCGACACTTTCTGGCACTCTCCGCAACATGCAAAGAAACCCCCTCTTGATTTCCTTTCTTAAGGAAGACAATTGCTTTCCCCCCCTTAAAGAGCCATGTTTTGAATCATGAATCTCTAAGAAAGTGATGAAAGAGATTGAATGATCTTGTTCATTCATACGGAACTCTCAATCTCAGTCAGACATCGCTTTGGGTACTCTGAGTGACGCACAAGAAATTCCTACACTTCACCAGACAATGCCTTCCATCTATTCACAACCATGAACGAAAGGGCCTTTCAGATCTTCATGGGAATTCTTGCGTTGTTGAACCCAAGAAACGACAGAGCCTGCCGATATCTCACTTCGGCTCATTCGTGTTCTCTTTGCAAGATCCAAAATAGAACTTGTCATCAAAAACAACTTGACATACGTCCCTAGCCATGCACCCCACGAGAAGCACAGCTGGGATTTTCTATGCGGCAAGCATTAAACAATGAAATAGTAAAGAAGCGCCCTCCCAGTAAACACCACAATCTCAGGCGCACAAGAGCAACAAACGCACTGCAGAAAGCCGTCTTCCAAACCCAGATATCTGGTAGTATTTTGGGTGCGGTTTAGAGGGTCTCCTAGATTTGATAATCCAAGAACCCTCACAAAAGCCTAATGCACATTAAACTCTCTGCAAGACCCCCTTCGCAAAGCCCCAAAGTAAAGGCCTGGGGCGCTTACTTGGCCTTCGAGCTGGAGAATGGCACCTCCCACGAGCAACGAGAGGCACCCGTGCATTTGTGTATTTCAGCTGCTTCATTCAAGGGTGTAGAGGTTTTAGTTTCAGCGGGCATGGGATAGGGGAGCTTGCGGGATGAGTGGCTTCGGTTTTGGGGGAGACCCAAAGCATGTTGGGTTCTCCAACGGCGCCCGGTTGACGGCTGCGATCCGCGCCAAAATGTTGCATGGCCTTTTCTCTTCGTGCAGCCTGACAAAATCTACCCCAGGGCAAGAGGCAAAACCGCATCATAGTTTCTGGCATAGATCAACATCTCGATCAGTGTTAGGCATCCTTTTTACTTTTTGGGTCATGGGCTTTCTTGTATGGGGATCCTTTTTGTTTTTTGGGTTATGGGCTTTCTTATAGATGAACAAAAAGGATCCTTTTTTTCTTCTGAGGGGAACAGGGATTAACCCACCTTCGCCTTTATTTGCAGCCATCGGTGTGGCGACTCTCGTCTTGCTTTCCTTGAGCCACGCATCCGAGCGAGTGTGACGACTAGAAGTGAAAGAGTTTTCTGGCAAGGGGTAATAATGTAATATTAAAAATATATAATAAGAATGATAATAATAAGAAGAAGAAGAAGAATAATATATGGGAGCTTGCTCAGAACGGAGATTCATACCCGCAGATTGATCCGACACCCCCGCCTCTGGCAGGTGATCCGAAAGTGTGTGGACGCCGAGCCCAACCAGGCATTGGAGCAGTCCAGAAACATCCGAAGGCTTTTTTTTGAGGAGCCATCAAAGCGTTCGGACCATTGAGGTTTTCGAGCTGGTGCTGTCCCAATTCGCCGGCGCAGCCGTGTAAGATGTGCAGCTGGGAGTTTTTGCGGGGAAGCTTGCCTCAGGGTTTGTATGGCTTTGGACCGACCACATCAAAACTTTGCCGTAACACGATTGCCCGACTACAGCTTGGCTGCCAGGTACGCCCTTCGAACATTATTTATTTTCCCTTATTGGGTTTAAGAGGACCATATCTAGGAGTCTTTTTCAGAGGGTTCTAAGGGCCAACCCGGGTGGCTTCGAGAAATTCTCTAACAAATTCCCCCGCCGCCAGAGCGACGGAGTGAAAGAGCCGAGTGCTGTTACTTGGGGGTTTACGATACTCAGGGACCCCTAATATCGACCCCCAAATAGATCCCCTAATCATAAGGACCCTAAAAGGTGGTACTTCAAGTATGGTAAACGCCCAAATGTGCAGGATCCCCTAGTAATAATTCAGGACCCCAAGAAGGTATCGTGAACCCCCACCTCTGCAGGGTCTGGAGTGGAACAAGACCGTCAAGAAGGTGGCGAACTGGAGGGCCAAGTGGGCGCCGGGCCTAACATCTTCAGAATTTTAGGGTTTAGGGTTTAGGGTTTAGGGTTTAGGGCTTAGGGCTTAGGGTTTAGGGTTTAGGGTTTAGGGTTTAGGGTTTAGGGTTTAGGGTTTAGGGTTTAGGGTTTAGGGCAACTCTGCGAGATGCCTTGCCTTCATAGGTTTGTTGCTGCTGATCTGTAGCAGAGCATTTGCCCCAGGCCGTGAAGTTGAAGCGCTTCGTCGAGGAGGCGCTTGCAGCACGAGAAATGTAGGGGTCGGAATAATTACTAATAGGGTTTAGGGTTTGGGGTTTGGGGTTTAGGGTTTAGGGTTTAGGGTTTAGGGTTTAGGGGTTAGGGGTTAGGGGTTAGGGGTCGGAATAATTGCAAGTAGTACTCCGTCATCGTCCCTTTAAGCTTTATCAGTATACTGTAATAACCCCCCAATACCCTATTCTAATGATTCAGGCCCCTACATTACAAAAGGTTCTCAAGGCTTTCGGTAGAAGCTGGAGGAAGGTGAAGCACGTCACCTTCAAAGACCGAGTCTCAGCACGTCTCATCACATCTCAACGTCTTCGGGAGGTCTATCCAACCGAGTTCAATGCCAAGCCGCTGAACCGCGAGGTTCCCCTCTCCAATGTCTGCAATTCGGTCCTTCGGTTTCTTGTAGGGCTAGGCATGCTCTCGCATTCTCTCGATTGTCAAGCAAGTTGAAGCATGTTAGCTTAGTGTACACACACAGTGTACAAATGGCCGTGTTTTTACAATTGAGTTTGCTGCACCTTAGCCTGAACGCCCCAAGTATTTTAGGGTTCGGGGCTTCAGATTGAGAGGGCTTAGGGCTTCAGATTTATAAGGCAGGTTCAGCAAATCTTTCAAGATTATTGCAATAAAGGTCATTACGAAATTAAGGTACGGGATTCTTGCTCTGAGCTCCACCTCGTGTTTACGAACCTCGGCGGACTCATGACCGGAGACCTTGACTCAAGAAGCTTTGCAGGAACGACGTTCTTTCTGTTAAAGAGGACTGATCTGTAGCGGGCCTGTCCAGCTTAAACCCTAAACCCGAAACCCGAAACCCTAAACCCTAAACCCTAAACCCTAAACCCTAAACCCTAAAACCTAAAACCTAAAACCCTAATCCTAAAACCCTGTCCATGAACCGCGAAAGCATGAACGTGCTGGTTCGGGGCGCACGAGGTGTTGACTGATATTTTTCTGGGTTGTATAAAGAAAGCTCCAGATGTGTTGAAAAGTTCTATGCTTTTTTTGAGCAGAATCTGTGTTTCTATGTTTCTTACAAAATGTTTGTTCCAAAGCCAGCCAGAGCATCCTCGCAAAATATTTCATGGTTCTCTACAAAAGTCCCTAATCTGTTCGAGACATATGTGCCTGTCCCAGATTATCTGTAAGCTTCTCACAATTCATGAACTTTTTTGTGAGATACTTGGATCACAACGCAGATGACTTGGAAAGGTAGATGTGCTTCGGGTTACCAAAAAATTTGATTCACTTCGGGATGTTCCCCCTCACACTAACAGTCCTTCATCGGGATTATAGTACCCCCCCAGTCTACTCCCTAAACCCTAAACCCTAAACCCTAAACCCTAAACCCCTAGAAAGGCCTGTTAGTATAAGGGGGAAGGCCCCACGATTCCATGCAGGTGGAGCTGCTCCTGCAGGGCGAGGACCCGTATGCTGCCATGGCAACAGCCCAAGAGGAGGCAGCGCTGGTCTAAAAAACTCGCGAAGAAGAATGTTTTTTAGGGTTTAGGGTTTTAGGGTTTTAGGGTTTTAGGGTTTTAGGGTTTTAGGGTTTTAGGGTTTTAGGGTTTTAGGGTTTTAGGGTTTTAGGGTTTTAGGGTTTTAGGGTTTTAGGGTTTTAGGGTTTTAGGGTTTTAGGGTTTGGTTTTAGGGTTTTAGGTATTAGGGTATTTAGGGTTTTAGGGGTTTAGGGTTTTGGGGTTTTTGGTGTTAGGGTTTGGATAACCACGTTCCATCTAGAAAGGGTCTTTGGACAATTTCAGGTTACAGGGCTCAGGGCGTCCCGGCTCTACTTCGAGGATCTTCGAGGTTCCCCCAAAAAGTTGCAGTCCTCGCATGCTGTGGGAATTCCCCGGCCGTACCCAGTACTGTGAGGGGCACTGTGCTGGGTGTTATGCTCCGAATTGGAGTGTGAGCCGGGTTGCCGCATGACTCGGCTTTGGATGGTTCTGGTGTAGATTTAGGGTTTAGGGTTTAGGGTTTAGGGTTTAGGGTTTAGGGTTTAGGGTTTAGGGTTTAGGGTTTAGGGTTCCATGGCGAAAAGCTTACGGCTTGCGGCAACCTGCTGCCAGGCAGCCGCGGAGAAGGACGAGCTGGACATCAAGGACGAGGCATGCAGGGAGTCACTGGACATGAAACAGGTTTGCGCTACCCTATTCCTATATCCCCCTTGAGAATCATTTTTTCTATTTTTGTTTGTATAAAACCCAAGAGGATCTTATAAATAAGTAAATAAATAAATATGTATATGTATATATGTATATATATATATGTTGTTTTTATTAAGGTTAAAAGGGGAGTATAGATTCAACATTTATTCGCATGTGGAGGTGGGTGTGGGGCACAGGCTACAACTTGGGGTACTTCAGCCTCACAGTCTCATACGGTGCAGCAATAGACACAACCAACGATGAAGCAGCAAGTCCTCACAAACTTTTGGCAGACACGAACACTCCAACCCCAAACCAAGAAGGTTTTCGGAAGCTCGCAGAGCGGAAGACAGCACATGAACATCACCCTTGAACCCAATAGCCATTAGCAGAGCACGACGCCGAGCACGTCACCTCAACTTTGGGGGCCTTTTTGCAAGGGAATCCTCCTATTTGAGGGTCTATACTTAGGGGTCCCTTTTTTTCCTAAACCAAAAACCCTAAAACCCTAAAACCCTAAATTTATTTGAGTCTGACGACAGGGCGGCGTCAAGCAGGAGTCCTTCGAGCCGGCTCCCGCCCAAGCGGGTGATTTTGTTTCAAACAACCCTAAACCCTAAACCCTAAACCCTAAACCCTAAACCCTAAACCCTAAACCCTAAACCCTAAACCCTAAACCCTAAACCCTAAACCCTAAACCCTAAACCCTAAACCTAAACCCTAAACCTTAAAGCCCCTTAAGGCCAGTCAAGCCCGATAGGCGCTCTTTGGGGTTCAAGGGCTCAAGGGGTTCAAGAGGTTCAAGGGGTTCAAGGGGTTTAGGGTTTCAGAGCAATGCCGCTTAAGTGCAACTGTACGTCCCGAGGCGACGACCTTCCAGGGCGCCAAGCCTGGCTGGTGCTTCAAGATGGGCCCGGGGCCTCTGCTTCCCCCACTTTCCTTCTTGAGGACGCTTGAAGCGCTGTTTGTCTTTGTGTTTGTGTTTGTGTTTTTGTGCTCGTGTTTGTGCTCGTGTTTGTGTGTGTGTGTGTGTGCGCGGTTTTTTGTGCTCGTGTTTGTGTGTTTTTGTGCTCATGTTTGCTCGTGTTTGTGTGTGTGTGTATTTGCACAAGTGTGGGTGGGTCCGGGGGGGGGGGTTCTTGTCGTTGCCATTGCATGTTTTCATGCTTTAGTTTCCAAAGTTTGGCGCATGCGCCCTCCACACACATCTGTGACCGCCAACATTCCATGGTCCCCAACCTTGGCCACGCCTGCCCAGGAATTACACTGATCGTAAACCCCAAGTAGACTTGAACCCCAAACCCGAAACCCGAAACCCTAAACCCTAAACCCTAAACCCTAAACCCTAAACCCTAAACCCTAAACCCTAAACCCTAAACCCTTAGGGTTGTTTTCCGAGGCATGCGTGGCTTGGGCTATTACCGAGATCCAAAGCAAGACCAAGCCATCAAGGGGGCCGCCTGGAAGCATATTTGGGCCGTTTAGGGGCCTTTCGGGTGGACTGGGGCTTATAGAAACTCTGTAAACCCTAAACCCAAAACCCTAAACTGTATAGGGTTTGGGCCCAATATACAGTTTAGGATGTGTGGAAACGCTTTGACGATTTTCCGTTTAGAACCTGCAATTACACCATTTATCTTTGGAAGGGGGTGGGGGTTGTTGGGGGGCGGGGCGGGGAAGGAGCCCTTTCCCGGAGCTTGTTGTTGTTGTTGTTGTTGTGCACTTGGGTGTTTAGGGTTTAGGGTTTAGGGTTCAGGGTTTAGGGTTTAGGGTTTCCCTGAACGTCTTCCCTTTTGGTCCACCTCCTCACAGCCTTTTTGGTTGCTCTTTTGGGAGCCTTGGGATGTCCGAGACCCGCGTTGAAGTAATTTGCGGAAGCTTGGCTCGTCAGCTGCATAAACAAACAACTTGGGAAATTCAAACTGATACCACGTGCAAATTCTGCTTATTTTTGCCATGAGGGTTTAGGGTAGGAGGGTTTAGGGGGGTTGGGGGGGGGGGGGGCTTGAGGCTTCAGGTCCTCACGAGGTTAGGCTTTGGAGTTTGGCGAGTTTCGAACTGCTGTGTTAAGGGAGGATCGCAATGTTGGCCTGGACCCGACAAGTGCTGTTCAGGCAGCGGAGTACGTTCTTTCTCGGGCTTCAAGGATGGAGGTTCAATGTGCACACCGGCTCTCACCACCCCCGTTTTCGTCGCCACGATAAAGCCCTCCGCCCCGAAATCCCAAGCTCTAGAACCCTATAAACCCTGCACCCTAAACTTCAGCTTTTGGGGCACAGTCTTCAGTACCGCCCTTTGGAAATCTTCTGCTCGCCTCTCCTGCTGTGCGCGGTGGTGTTTCTGCATGCTAAAGGACTTGATATTCTGTTGATCACAATTCTTGAGTGCGTCTTGTTTTTGTGAACACCGAGGAAGTCAAGCAGGAGGGCAAGGCCAAAGTCAAGGAAGAGGACGAAAAGAAGTGAGCAGAGCTGTTCTTGGCGACTCTACGTGGCTACATTCGTGTATATATATATATATATGATATATATATATATATATATGTATATATATATATGTATATATAGGGGTGCGGAGGTGGCACTGCGATTTCATGCCTTGTTCCCTGCTTGGATCCTTGTCGGACAAGCGCTGTGCTCCTCACGTTTGCTACACCAACTGAGCTGCAGTCTGCTCTCACCCTAAACTACATCCTAGCATTCATTCGGGGGCTTCTGAAATGCAGTGCCTTGAGGCGCATAATAGGGTTGATTCTACGAGCCCAGTTTTCAAGGTGACTGGATTCGAATGCAGCTCAATCGAGACAGCCGTTTCGCAGCCGAGATAGCGTGGCCAGAAAAGGTGATGACAGCTTTGTATGCTTGCCAGTGAGTGCATTGCAACCTGAGTCGCACGTGTGCTAGCAAAGTTTCTCCGGATTCGGCACGCACTGGCAGATTTCCAGAAACCATTCCGATTCACACTCGCACAAGCAGTTTCTCGGATCCCTATCCCACCAGTCAGTTCCTGCAATGCGAAATTGACTTGTTTTCAGACTCACGCGCTCTGGTGCACCGCCATGCCCCGCAGATCCCGAAACTTCAAGAGCGAGCAGCCCCTGAAATTCGGGAAGGGCGAAAAAGCGACGCCTGCCCTTTTCACATTTTCACTCTGAGCCAATGAGGCTGCGTTCCTGCTCGAAGGTTGCTGTGTAAGTCCTGGCTTGTTGCGGCGTCCCTTTATGCTGTCGCCTAGGCCTAAGGTGCCCAGGTGCTCTCGAATCTGTTTGGTCGAGAATTCTTGTTTTTCCGCTGCACGGCCGTGCGAAGCTTCTTCAGCCACCACATTTCACAATTGGGCTGCTCTGTCTGTTGGGCATTGTCGTGCTCACCTACGCTTCTTGCTCGGGGCCACGGCCTTCAGACTACTTCGTTACGGTGACGAAATATGGGGGAATGTGCCGTTGCCAGCACACAGACCCAACCACCGAGCCGAAGCGGCAACGCATCATGATTTTTGACAAAGCTCATGATGCAGATGTCTGCTCTTCATTACTCTGAAGTATTTTGCGCCCCGCTTTCGGTGACCGCCGTACTCCACGCCTTGCACGGACGGCGCAGTTCAGAAGACAATCGCGCGCGCGCGCGCGCGCGCGAGAAACCTCTCTCCGGAAGGCGCTTGCGGCTTGCGCTTGGGCTTTCGCCATTTCGAGTCAAGGTGAAACGCCAGCTACCTACAATCCTGCGGGGGACATTGGTGCTCCTACATGTCAACGATACGGCGTCAACGAACCTTCGACTGTGCATGCTTGATGAGGTACACGAACGAGAGGCAGCGCAGCGATGGTAGGCCTGCAACGTGAAATTACTCGATGCGCGCAGGGATTGTTGCATCAAAGCTGCTGCTTGGCTCAGCGCAAGTTCCTGACGCAGACTCGATGGCTTCCTTAAGCACGATGTCTGCGAACAGCGCTGCTTCGCATTCATGAGTCTTTCGACTCCCGTCCTCAGATGGGCGGGAGCAGGTTTCCAGCCAAATTGTTCCTCAACTTTTTGCACTTCGGTATGATGGCCGGGAGCCAGGCGCTCAGCATAAAAGCCTGCGCGTTGCAAAGCAATGGATATCAATGGATGTAATGTGGGCAGTTCATACTACAACAACGCCGCAGCGGGTTGCTCATGTGCGGCCAAACAGCGAACCATGCCGAAAACATCGTCCCTACCGATGTTGTCACGGAACAGGCAACACACCAACACTGTGAGAAACATGGCGATTGTTTTTTTACACTCGGCGCAGGGTACACGGCCCGCCGCCCAGCGGGCTTACGCCACCTCCCCGCAAAAATCCGCTTGTACCCGTCGCTTTAGCCACAGGCTCGCGTGAACGTGCATGTGCTCACAGCGACGCGAGTGGACAACACGAGCTGGGGAGGCCACGATGCATCGTCCCGGAGCCCAGGTAGGCAGATGAATGCTCCTTAGCTCCAGCTCCTCCTGCAACGAGCGCAGGGGGGGGCGTCAGAGCAAGAGAAAACAAAACCCACACGAACGGGTCCTCTGCTATCTCTGCTCCCCACCTGCAGCCTGGGTGATGAGGTGGGTGGACGAACCCGCGGGCCATGCATAGCTGGGCTCCTGAGCGTATTATATGATTGGGTGAAACGGCATGCACCTTAGCCCGTTCTGAATGCACGGCGAACAGCCGCTGTGGAGCAGATGCTGCCAGCAGTTGTCACATGGTTGCATGCGGTGCAGGAACATGCGGGAAGTGAGGTTGCAGGTTGAATTAATTCGGCATGCGTACCAGCAGCGCGGACGAACAAGTTTTCTGAGGAGAGCGCCGGGGCATGCGGAGGCCTGATTGGTAACGGTCAAGCGCGGCCAATCACTGACTCGTCAAGCGCTCAGGCTCCCAAGAGGGTTCTCCAGTTGGCGGCTTCGTGCGCGATGCGATGCCATGTGTGGGTCGTGCAAACCCAGCCTAGGTGGGCTGCGTGGAACAAGCACCGCCATCCCCCTCCTGAAAGCGCAAGATGCGGCTGATTGGCCCCCGAAATGCCGCCCCTTCACGTGGCGCGGATGTTGCACGGCCAGCTTCGTCATCAGCACGACGGCTCTTCCCCTCCAAGTCTCTCAGTCTCTCTCTCTCTCTCTCTCTCTCTCTCTCTCTCTCTCTCTCTCTCTCTCTCTCTCTCTCTCTCTCTCTCTCTCTCTCTCTCTCTCTCTCTCTCTCTGATGTTGTATTGTTGTGTACGACGATGTGTTGGATGAGCTTGTCAATGCAAAGTTGGCTGCAAGTACCAAAACGAAAAGCTTCACAACCGAGGCAAACAGCTGATGGTGTTGTTGTGGACGTACTCCCGGTCCATGGTTCGCACAAGTAGTTAGGTTGCATGCTGTGTATGTTGTGTATGCATGGGGTTCCAAGCACACATCCATGACCAAATCCGTTGATTGAACGGACACGGCGATGCCCCGCTGCGAAACACTCTTGGTGTACTCGTTTAGGGTTGAGGGTTGAGGGTTTAGGGTTTAGGGTGAAACTCAAATGCAAGGATACGTTCCGGTTTCAACATGTCGATTTGTTGGCATGGAATCCTTCGCACGCCGACCCCAAATGATACTAGGCACCCGACCCGAGTCAGATCCGGTGACCGCTGCACCTGGGTTTGCAACTAGTAGCTAGTCAACGCCGCGCCCGCAAGGCAAATCCAAGCACTTGCATCCCTAGGTGCGCCCGGCGCCCGAACGCACGCATGCCTGAAGTCACGCTCAGTGCGCACGCGCGAGTTGGGGCCATAACGGCATGTCGCCAACGGAAAACCTTCGTACTGATAGGCCCATCGTTTAGTCTCCACTATCGTTTTTTGTCTGCCCCCCCCCCCATGCGGGCTGCCACTTTTGCGTTGATGTTGATCTCGCCAACGAAAAACATGTGGAGTTTCAGCCCCCGCATCATAAGGACATGTCAAGTGCTTGTGAGGCTCCGCAATCAGAGATAATTCTTTACTGAGAGACAGATAACGCGCGAACCCGACGCAAAACTTTTCTGACAAATGCCGGAAAGCCTGTGCACGCCACGCTAAGCAACCAAAATCAGCAAGACAACACGCCTGCAAAAAAAAATTGATCACGCGGAAAGCATGGCCCTGGTGCACAGGTCTTGGGGTCCATTGTCGGCAAGCGTCTCAACTACGCGTCCCCGTCGACTTGCAGCTGCCCTGGGCCTCTCCCATCTCCCCGCGCTCCATAACCCCGTTTGCATCGCCACCGGTGACACTTTCCGGCGTTTCGTCTCGCGCAGCCTTGCCCGGATGTTTGCCGACACGTTCGACGAGGCGACCCGGCCATGCCAACCAGTTTGCGCTGCAGATGCGCGCTGGAATGGGCGACCTTTCTCGATCTCGTTTTTGCGGCGACCAGACGGCCGCAGCGCCTATGACACGATCTCGCGCACTGCGTTCCTGCGCAAGCTGCACGCCGTCGCCCCGGCATTCGTCCCGTTCCTGCGCTAGTGGGGCGGGCAGTGGTCCACGTACTACTATCTTGTGGGACGCCACCGGGCACCTTCCATCAGGGTGAAGGGTGTGAACAAGGGGGCGCCCTGGCACCAGCGCTGTGCCTTGGGCCAACACTACGCTCTCGTGGCCGCAGACGGGCAGCTGTGCCCCGGAGGGAGTCTATAGCGGCCTTCCTCGACGACGTCTGCCTGGTCACCACGCCGGCCCGCGCGCGTGAGGCGCTTGATGTCGTCACCTCCATCGATACGTCGCCGCGAACCTCGATTAAACCCAGGTGCACAACCATGTTGGAGGGCCTGATCCTCCTGACATCGCCGAGCTGGGGACCGGCGTATGGCGCGGCGACCTGAGACCGAGCGCGGGTTCGTTGCCTTCGGCGCAGCGCTTCGGCACCCACGGTATGTCGCCGCCCACACCGACGCGCACCTGCCAGAGGAGGCGCGGCTACAGCGGGAGCTCCCCAGCTGCCTCTCTTCAGTGTGCTTGGCTCCTCTTCGCCGATGTGCGCCGCCGCGAGCTGACCACCTGTTGCGCACCCTCCCGCCCGATTTTTTGCCAGCTGTGCACGCGGCCACCACGATGCCGTGTCAACACAGGCGGCAACATGGATCAACAGCGGCTGGACTTGGATCGGATGCCCCATGCTCATCGGCAATGCGGAAAGCTTGTGGCCAACCGCCAGCATTTGAAATAAGTCGCTGCAGCATCAAGGTCCAAAGACAACCTGCATCCACCAAGTGCTTGCAACATCTTGCAGCTGATTACCTGGGACAACCAACCCCAACGACGCATGCCCGCGGCCAAACTCATGCAGAAAGTGCACCGCCGCCGTGTTTCCCGTTTGGTCGACGTGTTGCACCATGGACACATCATGCTGGCATGAAATCTGCAACAATTGCGCTTACAGTATGTTGGGACAAATGCCGCGAAACATGGGGGGCAGTAAATTAAACAAGGAAAGTTGCAGACCTTTCATTTGCCTGCGGAGGCAACCAGGTAAAGTAAGTCGGCACTTCATCTGCAAATGGGTCTTCGCACGGGACATCCTCGCGCCGCAACGCAACATTAAGACAAGCGTCAATTGAAGCGTACACAACTGATGAATGAAACGCAACTGAGCTGCGCTGTGGGCAAGGGCAGTTCCGCAGTGATCCACAGTGGTTCCCGGAATGCGGGCAATATTCCATGGAATGTTGTTGTCGCTGTGTATAGTGATCCTTTTTTGCATATTATGTGTTACTTTCCTGACCATAAGACATGGTCATGTTTTGTTGGTCGTTCGAAAACAAGTTTCTCCTGTGGGTTTCATGCCCCTAACGCAGGTAGCTAGTGAATGGCCAAAGAATGCCCACACGATCCCACAACGATGATGACGTCCGCATCGTCCGCCTCGCGGGCGAGCACACAGAGTCATCGGCAAGGTCGACGCAAGGGCATCAGCCGCCGCCGCAGTGCTTTGAGCCTCAAAACAACCGCTTTGCGGAAAGTATTTGCAATCTGGAACAACATGACATCGACATATATGCACGGACTAGGCAAATGGGAGCTGATGCTGATGGTGCCTTGGTGATCCTTGGTATCCTTGGTGCTGCATGGCCAAGCTGGTGGTGCTTCTACAGAGCAAGATGGCGGGCACCCAAGCACCGATCTGCAACTGCGGCGGGCACGGCGCTGCCGTCCCGTGGTTTATCTCCCGACGGACTGTGCTGGTCGCGGTGCATCTCGCTCTTTCCGCGAATTGGCCCTTGCGTGCCAAAACGGTGGCGACGAAGCCGCCTGCCTCCCAGCCCGCTACATCCGCTGACCGTCCCGCCCTCCCCCAAAAAGACACCGGAAAGGCAGAGTGGAAAACACAATACTTGTGACAAATTGTTCGGCACGTCGGCTTGCCTTGCATGAGACGCATGCAACCTTGCAAGCACCGCGGGCACTCCGCGGGCGCATTGGATGATGTTGTCAAGCCTGGCTCAAGCCGCATTAGTTGACCCGCTGTTGGGAAAACATCTGGAAGACATCTTACCTTATTCGGCCACACGCAACATATGATGGCATCAACATGCCGAACCTGACCCATCTAAACAGTAATGTGAACCGAGCATGAGCCTTGTGCAACTGCATGTTCTGAGGCCGCGACTTGCTGATGACATGAAGTCAATACGGTGTCTAGTCACATGTCCACATGGTGCAGTGTAATGTTTCGGCTTTCTGTCAGGCCGCCTGTCCTCGCACTCCGACGCCAACATGTCGATGGACAGCTTCGACATCGTCCCAGGAAATTGCGCTGCACTGTGAGGGCCCGGGCGTGTTATACAACAGGATTCCGTGGCGTAGCGTATCTGGCTGATATTTGCCGAGCATCCGGCTAAGCTACCCGGTGCGCCACGTCGACTGGCCGACTTGTGGCAGTGTTGAGGAGATGTGTGCTAGTCGAGGCGACCACATGTATTATTTTTTTTTGCGATGCATCTGTTGCAGGGTGGTTTGTTTCTCCGGACGCCGCCGCCATCTGCGCCAGGATCTACCGCGCATGGCCCAGACAGGGATGACAGGATTAACAAGAACGGTATATTTGGTATATTTGATGCGGTTCAAGTTTGCTGTTGGCGATTTGCATGACGGTAGGGGCCCAAACCCTTTGCATGTGTTTGTCGATCTGTCCTGCGCACACCTGGAACGAATGTATCGAACGTATTTTTCATGAGGGGTTGGTTCTCTGCAAAATATTTGGTTCACAT
The DNA here is from genome assembly GCA_905221605.1 of Symbiodinium natans. Classification (NCBI taxonomy): domain Eukaryota; class Dinophyceae; order Suessiales; family Symbiodiniaceae; genus Symbiodinium; species Symbiodinium natans. Next base: position 480,657 of record CAJNDS010002305.1, read on the forward strand.
AGTCCGGACCGCTCGAGAACAAAATTAGGGACACACCTGCCAAAGTCGGGTGCTCACCAAGGCTGGCTTTGGTGATGGCAGCGACCGCGGTCATGTTCGCAGTGGCAGCCCACATTTTCGGAGGCCCCACCAAACCTGGTAGTCATTCAAGTTTTTTGAGTTTTGCGTGTAAAAAAAAGTTTTGCGTGTGCGGTTTCAATTTCGACCGGCGTTGACAAATAAGTGTCCAAGGTCACCATTACGTTTGGCGAGAACGCCACCGCTTCTGGTTTCATCGGAGAAGGACAAGCTGTATGCACATGAAAAACGCGATGGTTGCACAACGCGGACGGTTTCGGCAAGGCATCCGGTCATGGCATGTATTGTGGTGACTGTGCGGGACACGCCTCTGCAGCTGGTTCGTATGTTGGTCGATGCAGGGCACTGTGAACATGCACACGACACACGAATGAAATACTGAATAACTTTTGTGAGATTACTAGTCACCATGTGGCGGAGTTTTGCCTGAGGACCTGGCTTCCACAGGGACGCGAGGGAGCCACATTCCTGTTGGCACTGTTTGTTGCGCCACGACCCGGCTTCAGGGTTCCAGGTGCCAGTGTCGAGGTTACAAGCTTGCGCGTCGGTATCGTGTCACGTCGTGGGTGGCGCGCAGCGGTTGTAGTTGTGAAGACATGCGTGCCAGAAGGGTTGAGAAGCCAAGGCACATACTTGAACCGACAGGCTCCCAAGAACTGCGCGTGTGTGAGTGTCGCGCCGCACGCTAGCATTTGCGGGCGCGCTTGCGCGTTATTATTCCCGGTGTTGTAAACTGAGAATGACTTTTTGCAATTTTTGCAGCCCCAGGCAGCAGTGGCTGCCCCACAACGGCGTTGGCGGCAGATGTCGGCCCCGCGCCGTAGGCCCGGGCCAAAAGCCGAGGTTTTGTATGTTGCTTGCGCCCATGTGGTGCGTTGCACCCGTGAGCAGCAGATGTGGCATGTTCTTGAGTTGTGGCCGAAGGCCAACAGTGCCAACAGCGAAACTGCAGCCGCAGCCAGTGGAGCTGGCGCAAACAGCCTCGGAACGGCGGGAGGCAGAGGTGCAGATTTCCATGCTGAACACGCTCGGAATGGTTGAAACATCCCAGGGACCTCGGGGCCTCTGAAAGCTTGTGCACCGAGAGGTTGTGAATGATTTGCACACAGCTGGTAGCTTGGAAAACTGTGATGAGGTGCAAGCCGCGTTTGCTGATCTTCGGCAGCAGATACGTGAGGCTCTCACATTGGTTCGCAATCAGAAACGTCAGAGTCAATGTCGCAACACACAACACGAAGCGAGTCTTCCACCTCCGAAGGAACCAGCCCTAAACCCAATAACAACCCTTGACGATACAACGTACAAGCAGTCACAAGCCCCATCAAAAGCCCGACGGCAGGGTGAGGCGGCGCTGGCTGCCATAAAGCTGGAGACCTGGGGCCAAGGTTTCATTTGCCGGGTTTGGTTGGGTTTGGGCCAACAGTCATGGAAGCGGCAATGAAGTGGCAGTGCCAAAATCATGCATTCCATATACTGGGGTCATTCGTGTTTTCTCTCAGTTTCAGCCGTTGTCGATGATAAATCAGGCGCAGGGGCTGATGGAATCATAATTGTTGCGCATAAAGGGTTCCAAATCTAAATGGCCAACGACAATTCTGGCTCTTGCTTCGATTGTCAACGCTCATTTGGCGCATGGGTTGTCCCAACACTTGTCCTCCATCGAAGAAAAATGGACCATCTCCTGTTATGGTACTCAAATAGCTAAAGTATCGGCATGTTGACTTAGGCCCAGGCCACGTACTGACATCTAAACCCGGGCACTATGTCGAACCACTCAAAAAACACAAGCAGCGGCTGAGTTTTCCGCTGAACACAGGCGAGGAATTTACAAGCCGTTGAAACATCAATGAAACCCCATGCTTCCTGGAAGCATAGAGGTCGTGTTTGATGTGAATGTATGCTGGCATATGAGACGGCAGGCCGTGTAGCGGAGCAGTTACAGCTCATTCCGTCCAGAGTTCATCAGGCAAATCTATGTTGAGTTCGCGTTCGCGATCTGCGAACCTTCACTGGAAAGAAGCCCGCAAAGAGTCCTGAGTATCCCCGGAGTGCCCACGTGGAGAGAATCCGGCATAGAGAGAGAATCACGGAATTTGGCGCGCCCTCCCCAGAGCAGCCCGCAAGAACCTTCAAAGAATTCTGAAAAGTCCCCTTGTTTCTTCCCATCACTACTTAGTCCATGTTTGTACTCATCGTTTTTAACTGGATGTCTCGTTGACTTGCTTGTTACACCCGTAGGGTGCGCTTGAACAGCGAGCAAACATTGAAGAGCCTGTAAAGTTGACACAGGGGTGACCTTTTTGTCATCACGAATGGTTAAGCCAATTTCCCGCCCACCAAATAAAGATCAGTAGCTTCAGCCACGGCACCAACGAGAGCACCCTAAACCCTAACACCCTAACACCCTAACACCCTGACACGGGTGGGAAAAAAAAAACCCTAAACCCTAAACCGCGGGGAGGTGGCCGCCCGAGTCGCCCACTTCGTCGCTCGGAGCTGCAGATCCTCCTTGAAGAGGCATTTGGGTGCACCCAGAGGCTCCAAAACCCCTTGTTTAAAGAATTTCCCTTTTTCATATTAGGGTTCCAATTATAATCTAAGGGATGTTCCTTAATCAAGAGGTTTAGAGTTTCTGGGCACTGTCAATGGATATTTGGGTGCCTGTTTTGTTTTGCTGGTTGTAGCCATTGTGGAGGACTGCCAGGTACCATCTTTTCTTTGGTGGGCTAGAGGACGGCTAGGACTTCTGACCTCTGTTGTGCTCGTTGCGGGGTCAAGTATGGCTGAAGCAATGGAGGCTTTTGGGGCACAAGTGCCGGAGGCGGTGCGTAAAGTTATGAAACTCAGAATCGGTCCTCCAGGCTGCCGGATGTTGTGTCGGGCTGTTCCGGCCCACTCTTCCCGCCTAACAGTGAGCCAGCAAACTTGCCAAGTCGGGGGCTAGGAGCTAGTGCAGTAGCCCTTGCGGCTAACGGTTTTGCGTGCTCCTGGTTTTCAACGTCTGTACGCGTGCTCGCTTTTGGAACCCGCAGTGGCAGGGCCGTTTCAACCGCGACAACAGGTTGCATCTCCACTGTTTTGCAAGCGCTAGATGTTCTTGATGCTTGTGTTTGAGTACTTCTCTGTCCTCTTTGATGCTTCCTCGTTGATGCTTCACCGACCGCAGAACTAACTGAGTAGATCATGAAGACTTTTCACCACAGCATTCCTGGAGAATTTACGAGAGGCTGCCCGGACGAGGACGCCGGAGCCAACATTGCTGCAGGAGCTTGGCCAGGCCCCGTTAGTCATGCGGGGACGGGGACGTTTTGTTTCGTCTGAAGTGAAATTGGTTCGGGACAGTCGCAACTACATCGTGAAGGTGGTTCGTTCCGTGGGTATGTTCCCATGCGCGGCGCTTCTTGTTTTCCATTGTTTACATACCTTCCCAATTTTAGCCCCAACATCGCCACCTACCTCAGGAACAGATAGAGGTAGCAGTCACCCTAAACCCTAAACCGTAAAACCCTATACCCCAAACCCCAAACCCTACATGAAGCCAGGCCCTTAAGCCCAAGTTTCAGAGGAGCTTTCGAAACTCGGCTGCCTGGCCTCAGACATGGCCCAGGCTTCCAGCTTTGTGTCTTTAGGAGACTTCGAGGTTAGGGTTTGGGGTTTAGGGTTTGAAGTTTTGGGTTTAGGGTTTAGGGTTCAGGGTTCAGGGTTCAGGGTTCAGGGTTCAGGGTTTTTGTGAAGCCTTGTGAAGCTTGTTACATCTTGTCACATTGCATGATGTTGCATGGGCTCTTCATATTTCAGCACGGACTGACCACACGCCATCACGCGCCCTGATAGCAGGACGCTGGTGTTTTGGCATTCAAGTCGGGTTGCCCGTACCTCCTTTCGAAGCCCAGGTGTTCCCCTCGATTGGTCCCTTGAGCACGACTGCAGTGAGAATCCTGCCGGCAAGAAAGCTTCACATTCATTCGGAAGGTATTGAGCCACGCAGCCTCAAGCCAGAGTCGGTGAATATGGAGCTCAGAACTGGTCGGTCGATCGCGCCCGGACCTACAAACCCCCAGTGGCCCTTTCCTCCACTCACCACGCTCCCAAAGCCGACACCTCCAAAAAACAGGCAAAAACCGCGAAGCGTAACATGAACATGCAAGAAAGGCGGGTCAATAAGAGTAAGAGGCACGGTACAAGCAATGCCCGTCTGTTGTATCCGACCGTGCCATCCAGTTGCTGTTTTTCTTCCTCTCCTTATCCCCCCGCTGGTCAGGTTTGGGTCCCTTGCTTCGTTGCCCATGCTCACCTCCATGTACTGGGGAGGGACAGCAAAGCTGCAGCGTGCCTCCACAGGATGGATGTGGAGGGCTTGGGCTGGGGAGAGTTTTGACACCAAAGGCAAAAGGGCGTCGCATCTTCGCTATCGATAGTGTTGACGGGGCGAGATGCCAACACTATGAGAATTTCGCCGCTTGCAACATTCACACACAGATGGGGCACGTCGTGGGGCTGAACTGTTGGAGAGGACCATGGTTTTGTCTCGAGCCGGAAGAGCGATCCACATGAGGCCTCCAAACTCTAATACTCTAATCCTTCGTTTTGGTATTCAAGGAACTTTGGCCGCTATGCTCTTGATGCCGCCTTGGAAGCAGCAGTGAAGGCTGCTGGGACTGCGTAGGGATTGGGATTCATTCCTGGCTTGCCAGGCAACTCCATAACCAGAAGATGCAGGTCAAAGCACTCCGAAAAGCCCCATTGGCAAAACAAGATGATAGGGCCTGATAAGGCCCCCGATTATGGGGCGCTTCATTAAGGTCCCAGAAAGGTATATTGGCTTCGAATCCCAAGTACGGCCACTTTACACCACAGCTTAAAGGCCACTTGTAAAGGTTCGAGAGCCCTGGGATGGGAAAGATTAAATCTAGGGGTTACGATAATCAGGGACCCCTCATTTTGACCCCCAAATAGGAGGACTCCCTTATAATAAGGACCCCAACAAGTTACCCATAATTTCGGAACCCCCCATCTCGCAGGAGGCGCGCAGTGAGCGGGCCGCGCTGGCACTGCTTTCCATGGGCCAAGGTGACCCGGCGCATGCTTTTTCTGCGAGGTTTCTATGGTGAGGATTGCCGAGGGCGAAATCTTCAGCACGTTAGTGCAAGAGAAGGAATTTGGGGCCCTGGACAGGGTGGGTTTGGGCAAGCCCAAGAATGTATCCAACTGTGGCGAGTCAGGCTGCCCCAGCTTCGACCACAAGTCTTCTGGCCATAGCTGGCCCCAACATTGCCCAAGGAGCCCAAAACCCCTTAATTAAGGAATATTCTTTCAATCAAACAAAGAACCCTTTATAATTTAAGCTATATTCCTTAATTAAGGGGTATTGGGGGTTTACGATATTAAATGAACCTTATCGGGGTCCTTATTATAAGGCAATATTTTTTTGGGGGTCTATTTTGGGTTTCGTAAGCCCCCAAATATCCTAGACTAGGCAGCGGATCGGGCGACACGTCTCAGCTGAGCCTCGGCAGTGAAGTCAGTTTGGGCCCAGGCGTATCTGCCATGGTTTAGGGTTTAGGGTTCAGGGTTAGGGTTTAGGGTTTAGGGTTCAGGGTTTCGGGTTTAGGGTTTAGGGTTTAGGGGAGGGTTAGGGTTTAGGGTTTGGGGTTTGGGGTTTGGGGTTTGGGGTTTAGGGTTTAGGGTTTAGGGTTTAGGGCTTGTTGGAATTTGCAGCTTCCAAAGGGTACGTAATCTCAAAGGGCCCAGCCCCCGTGTGTGGCCCAATTCTCATGAACCTCCCAGTATACTATGGGCAGGCGCTTGATATTTCATATCGTCCCTCATCGGTTTTCAGTCCTTCAGTACTCTCAGCTCAGGGACGTCAACCCGCTCTTCCGGGCGGCTGCAGGGCAGGGAATGATGGAGCTACATGGCAGGATGCCCCGGCCACATGTGGTGGATGTAGGGTTCAGGGTTGAGGGTTTAGGGTTTAGGGTTTAGGGTTTTGGGCTTAGGGTTTAGGAGCTTTCTGTGAGGACTTTCAGAGTTGAGAATGGCCTCAGCGGCTTGAAAGGCGTGAGAAAGCTTTGAACTGTGCACAGGGATCCACCCGCGATGTTTGTTTAGGGTTGCATGGCACAAGGCGTCGAAGGGTCGAGTCAAAGAGTTTCAGCAATACTGAGCAATGAGCCACAAGGTTTCTCACTCGCTTGATCAACGACTGCGGTGCTGACATCAACTCCAAGGACGCTTTTCATGGATACGCTTTGGTGGTGGTATTGTCTGCGTAGCTGCTGGCATCGTTGTTCTTGCGTTCTGGGAAGGTTTCTGATTGGTTTGATCTTCGTGTGAGCCAGCCAGCAAACAAGTCAACACACGCAGCAAGCGAGCGCCCAAATCCAAGGCTTACAAGCTCTGAAGACCCTAAAATCCCTCGATCCAAGCGAGCATTGGGCTCGATCCCAAGAGCCTTCAAACCTAAGTTCTAAACCCTATAATGTCCCCCGCCCTGAAGCCAGCGAGCGCCCAAAATCCTTGAACCCTCACCTAAACCCTCAAATCCCGAAACCGAAGCCTTAAAGGCCCTAATCCCTAAAACTGTAGAACTCCTAAACCCCACAATCCCTGAACCGCAACAGCTCTAAACTCCTAAACTGTCTGTCAACGATACCCGAGCCACAGCACGTTTATCTTGAGTAGTATTGCTATGGCATTACATATGTTACCCGGCTCTTGTATCTCCTTCGGAGGACAAGGAGCCGGGGATAAAGCCGAACCTTGCGATGTTGTCTGTTACTGGCTCAAGAAACGATGCGACTTACCTACCGTAAAGAAGCGAGCATTTCTCTGTTGTGAAAAAAACTCCCAATGCTTGTCCAGCAGGCTGCCCAAACGCAAACTGGTTTATCCAAAAAGCTATTCCTTCAAAATGTAGGCACCTCATTTCCTCAAGAGCTTTGGCATGGGCAGGACCCCCTATTTGGGGCCACTGCACTAGACAGGGCAGCAGATGCGGGGAAGGACCGGGCTTGAGGGTCTGTGTGGTCCCTCCATGTCTGTGGGGGCATCTTCTGTAGACATGTGTGGGCATTCATAGGCCAGGACACCAAGAGGTGACAATGCATAGGCCTGTGAAGAAGGCCGGCGTTTCCAAGCAAATTAGCGAGCCATGCAGACATACTGTCCCGATGTTTTCACCGATAGCGCTTTGAGAACGGCCTTCGACGGCTTGATCCGAGAATGCCCCGCTTCACGGGGTTTTCCCGGAAGAAGAAGGACGATGAGCACAGATGTAGATGCTCAAGCCGCCATTCGAGATCATCGGTTCAACGAGTGAGGGCAAGGCCAAACTTGCATGCAGTGGTCGGGCTGGAGCTGGCGATCACTCCGTCAGGAGTGAGTGCCTCAGAAAGTGGCTGTGTGGTACCTCGCTCGGTATGGCGCACCCTTGCCGGTGATCTTGAAACTCTCTGGCTCTGCATGGCCCTAGCAGCAAAGGATAACATGCAAATCAACAGGTTACTGGTCAGGATGTGTACAGCGATATCGAGACCATGAAGAGCGTTAAGAACAAAGTTCGAAATATGCAGCCTTGTTTATTGCTTTGCTGCGCTAGCAGGGTTACTTCTGCGTTCCCTGCGTCGCCTCAAGCACCCTAAACCCTAAACCCTAAACCCTAAACCCTAAACCCTAAACCCTAAACCCTAAACCCTAAACCCTAAACCCTAAACCCTAAACCCTAAACCCTAAACCCTACATGTAAGCTGCTGAAGGATCGCGCTGCGCTGCGGCTCCTGGAGCTGGGGGCCGATCCCAATGCGGGTCGCGGGGTGCGGCCCTGGTGTGGGTTTAGGGTTTAGGGTTTAGGGTTTAGGGTTTAGGGTTTAGGGTTTAGGGTTTAGGGTTTAGGGTTTTCGCATTAATAAACCCCCCCCCCTTCATTGATCAATCTCTCCGGCCAGGGCCTCCTCAATAATGTTCGCCTAAATCCTGGTAGGACGTACTATTAGTTTTAGTACTAGGTAGTAGCACCACGCCCGTAAAAACCGGATTTCCCGGGTCGGATTTTACAATTGTGGCGGGCTACACTATTGTGTTCCGGCAGCGGGATTTTACAATTGCGGCGGGATCCACTAATGTGAAGTCAACATTAGGGTTTACGGTTTAGGGCTCTCATCCATTAATCCAGCTTTGAAGCCGTTTACGTCCGCTAACGTTATCTGGGGGCGTGTGGGGCAAGCCTGCCAAGCCTGCCCCCCCCCCCCAGTTCGCAGGTGGTTATGTTGGGTGGCAAAGTGCGGCAAGCTTCCCAATGTGTCACAGTCGCCCTAGGCCCTAATGTGGCTATGTTGAGGAAAATAAAGGCAAGGGCGGGGAGGGGTTGCCCTTGCGGGGGAAAGGAGGGGCAGGCCGGGACGGGCAAGTATCGATGTCCGCTCCAGGCCAGAGCAATCACTGGGGTCCTGTGGGGCAAGCAAGTGGCAGAACCGCAGTCTTAAAATCAAGCCAGAAAGACGCCATCACGACGGTCCTGCAGTCTTCCTGGCCCTTGCGGTATAAGCTGATGCAAGAAAACTGACAGGTCGACTATCTTCTGGCACGCTTGAGCCCGAAGGCAGGAGCTCTGGGATATGACACTTCGGGCTAATCGGTTCTTGCTTGAGGGCAGAAGCTTCAGTTTGCTAAGTGGAGGTGAGCCGAAGGCCGAGCTGAGCCCCGGCGAAGCTGCCCTCCCAAGTCACAAAGAACATCCTCGAACATGCCTCTCAAAAAGAACTCTAACCCTCGTGATCATCTCCAGTCCCCTGCAATTCTTCGGCGCCAAGCTCCTGAGTCTTTCAATAGTGGATGCCCAATTCAATCATCATTGGCTGAAGAGAGGTTCGTGCACAGCTACCCCTCACCAGCGCGGCTCCGCAGATGGTGCCGCAAGGCGAGCTCAATGAGGCTCGCAACTGCAGACATGCTCAAGAAGGGTTGAGGGTTGAGGGTTTAGGGTTTAGGGTTTAGGAGGCATGTGAACGATTGTCCCTGCAAGCCCCGCTGTGAAGCAAAACTTGCCTGCCACTGGCCCTCCACAAAGTTATATTTCACGCAATGCCACCCTTTGCAGGCCAAGTGCTCGGCTAGAGTTGTCCCCATTTGCGGGATGTCGTCACCTTCAGCATGCCTGATAAGCCTTCAAAAGCTGTACTATTGAGATGTTTGGTTTTGACGTTCCCGGTGCCCAGAACCCTCATCCCAAAAGCACATGTCAGTGGATCGCCTTACGCTCACACGATAACTGGGATGTATCACCTGAATTGGGCGACGAAAGGATGTGCCCTTGCTGGCAGTTCAAAACCATCTACCAGCATTGTTTTTTTAGGCTTCTCCACCCTCTGGCGGACCCCCCCCCCCCCCATGGCATTAGTCTAACAGCGCGAGTGCGAAAAGAGCGGCTTGCCCTTTTTCTGGGCCGGCACTACACCGGGTGGGACGAGTTCCCGCCTCACTGCAGTGCCTGTTCCACAGGCTGGTGGTCTGAACGACCATTACCCTGTTATGGGGATGCCGATGAAACTGCGTTCCAGAGCCCAGGGAGCTCATTTGATCAGAGGAATCAAAAGTGCATAGGCGAGGTTGACATGCAAAGGGTGGGTTCTTCAATTGTGGTGAGTGGCAGCAGGCCTGAACAATAAGCAGCCGCTCTCCAGCCAGAAAGGATGAGTTCGGTGCCGTTCGTGACGCACTGCGCGTGTCGGAAGCTTCGGCTTTGGCACGACTCCGCGGGCGGAGGCCTGCGAGGATAGGATCGACTCAATACTGGAAGAGGGCTTGAGTTTCGTGTTCTTCTGGCTCACCGTGGCATTGTTTGCATTAGGCATTTGTTGGAGCTGAACAAATGGTGTCCCAAAGGTTTGGGCAGAGCTCGGAAAGCTGCTTGCTATGGGCGTCGTCAATAGTGATACAGCAATGCGTCCCTAGATCCAGTCAGTAAAATAAGATCAATACACCCTCCGATCGGTCACAGGCTTTCCGCTGTCCAGCTTTCTCAGTTGATGGACGACGCAGCCAGGAGAGATTGTCGCTGTTGACAGGTGACCTACTTTTTATGACTTGAGCACAGTTTCAGGAGCGGCTTCCGCCGGAAATTACTCCGCCTCTGCATTGACGGGCTTGCGGAAGCGGGAGTCGCAGTCGGCTGGGACGAGGAGATGACAGAGTGCGAGGGTCAGGGTACGAACGTGTCAATGTACTCACGTCAGCCAGGCGGAGGCCACGTCACGAATGACACAGTGTGCCGGAACCTGCCATATACCACCCATGCATGGAGCTTCTGCCACTGTGGAACCTGACTTTAGTTCTCGTGCAGCTCCCACGAAGCTTTCGGTCCCTTGCTATCTGCGGGAGGATGCGCCGTCCAGCAACGCGAGTTTTGCGGGCGCTCCGTTGGACGGCGCATTGCGGACGGCGGTCGAGGATGCTCCCTATGATCCTTACACCATACAAAAAACCCCGAAACCGTTGCTATTGTCTTTGTCGGCCTCAGCCCTGAATCAGCGGCGATTGTATATGTTCAGTAAATTCCATGATTTCGGGTTCAGGGTTGTTGGGTTGAAAGAGAGCAGAAGTTTGAATGCAACAGTTCGGAAAGTGGAGCAGAGTGGCCTATAAACTAGCCGTTCATTGCCGAAAACGAATTTTTGATCACTCGAGGTTCAAGCGGGTCAACCGGTTTTGGGTCCACCTTACATCACCTTGTGGCCGCTTTGGCTTCATGTCAGCAAGTCGCACGCTAAGTTCGTACACTGCAACACCGCGCTAAGATAATTGGGTGTATGTGTGTGCTACGCTTCTTCTTGCAGACGTGCAAAAGGGTAGGTCAATTGCGATGAAGTTAGTCAGCATTCCGCAGCACATGTACAGTACCTCGGCGTTGTGAACATCGGGCCATAATACCAGTCATAGCATGAGCGGCACACGGACGTGGCAGGAGGCCGGTTCAGGGCCCAACCGCTGACACACATGGGGTCCAAGACCTTGTATAAACTCTCCAGGCATGACACAGCCTATGGGGCCGTGAAGTCACGCAAGTGCTTTGTGCTTGAGGTTGCTGTTTTGTTTTGCTTGCTCCACGGCTTTTTGAGCCCCAGGAAGCTCGGAAGAAGAACAGCGCAAGCCGTTTTGTTGCTTCCTCCCTTCCCAAGTGCCAGGTAGGCCCGCTGACTTTTTCTCTACTTCGTCTGTACTGTCATCGAAACACCTCTATTTCCTCTGTTGTTGAATCGGAAAGCCTAGACCCAAAAGAATATGTACAAAACGCTCAGAAATCAAGGTGCGAAATAAGTCCTCGCCCAAGCACGTGTAGCTGTTTTTTTTTTTCCTCCAAAAGGTGCGTGAGTGCCTGGACTTCGACCCCGTGGCGGAATCCTCAAGGCCACGCCTGCGAGCATCACCTGCTTGCACCTACTAGGACCTATTGGCAGGGTTTACGATGTTGATGTTAGGGGTACCCTATTGGGGTCCGTATTATAAGGGAATCCTATTATTTGGGGGTGCATTTTAGGGGTCCCTTATCTTCAAAAGCCCCTATGTCCCCGAAAGTGGCAACGACAGCACAGGCTCGAAATTTAAGAAAGTTTGGCAAGAGTTCCCTGGACCTCTCGAAAACAGTCATGGCAGGACAGGGTTGGTGAGTGCTAAGCTGTTTAGGGTTTAGGGTTTAGGGTTTAGGGAAGTGCCGTCTAGGTGCCGACAGTTGACAACGAGTCGTTTCGTGACACTGGCAGGGCAGGGCTCGGTGACAAGCATTGGAAGCTTCTAGATGTCGATCGCTCGCTGTCAGCTGCAAAGAAGTCAACAAACTTGTGTTTAGGGCAAGAAGGGTTTGGGGTGGGGGGGGGGGGCTCAATATGGGCTCACTGAATCTCCTCAGGCGACCTGCACCTGCAGCTGTCGGTACGAAGGCAGGGGAGTCACCGCAGCGCTTGAACTTGCCAACTATTGCAGCTGCAACCATGCGGTACAGCAAGGTTCTAGAACTAATGTAGGCCTCAGGTTGGTGGTTGATCCAGACAGCACGCGGCCTGAACAGGAACACTTTCTGCAGATTGATGATCGTCTTGCTTTTGTGTCATTTCTTGGCGAGTCATCCAAGCAGGGAGGTCAGAAGGAGACGAGAGCAGCGTCAGTCGGAAAACGCCGGCGTCGGTACGTAGAACTTTTTCAGTACAGCGACACCGGTCGAGTCAGAAACCGCAGAGGGCTCAGTCAGACAACGGCAACGCCCCAGTCCGAAAATAGACAGGCGCATTCAGAAAAACAAAAGCCTCATCGGTAAAACATCTTGATCTTTCACGCTCTTAAGGCTCCCGTTTCACCTCGGCAAGATTCAGAAAACAAACAGGCTCATTCCGCATAGCGAAAGCCTCATCGGTTTTGCAAATCGGATTTTAGTCAAGCTTGTGGAGTTTTGGCACTCGCTTTTTGGTTTCACGTTCTCCGACTGATTAACGGTTTTTGTTTTCGGATTGGGGCTGCCGGACACACGCGATTGACCAAATGACCAAGCTTTTCTTCTTCTCTCGGTTGCGGTTGCGTTCGCTCGCTCGACAATTGTCGCGCTTTCGCGCTGAGCCACTTCATTTTATGCTTGAACGTTTTCCGACTGTGGCCTTCTTTTTCGGATTGGCGCCTTTTTTTGTATATGTCGGATTGGGGCCCGAAACTTACTTGTAGCTGCAGACAGAATCCGTGAACCAAACCATTATCTGGAAGAGAGAGCCCTAAACCCTAGACCCTAGACCCTAAACCCTAAACCTAAACCCTAAACCCTGAACCCAAGGGGGAGAACACTTGCGAAGTCAGGCGCCCAAGACACAGCGCCAAACGGTGCCGGCACCTGAGCCGTGGCTCGGGCGCCTCATCCCAGCACCTTTCATGCAGCTGAGGTCCTTGTTGCAACTCATAACTCCTTTGAACGAACGCTCCTTAATAGGGATTACAGTATGTCCCTATTATAGGACCTATAATCCCTTATTAAGGGCTGGTTTTGTCAGCTCAAACATCCCAACTAGCTGCATACAAGCGACCTCCTTAAGGCAGGCTTTGTGATGGAGTGAGGATGCAGGGCTACTGACTTCAAACTTATTCAGAGTTGTCTACAGTACTAGGATGTTGGGGTCTTCCAGCGATTTTCGCAGTTGTCGTAGGTGTGCTAAGGACTAGCGATGAGGTTCCTGGTGCACAGTATGTTGCTGCATACGACCTGGATATGCATCCCGAAAGCCTGAACCCTAAACCCTAAACCCATATTCGAGCCTTCCATCACTTCGGTCTGAGGATGCTGCGGATCCAAATGCCCCTGCCATCACAGGCCTGAGCATCTCGGTGTTTTAAAGAAGCATTTCCAGGATGGGCTGCCAGGCCCTATTAACCCCCATAAACAGGCCTTTTAAGGGGTTATACGGCCTAATAGCCCATCCTGGTTTGTAGTGATGTTAATGCATTGCGCTTCAAGGGTGTGAAAGCAACAGTTCCTGGCAACCAGAACCGCTCAAACGATCATCAGATTGAGCCCCCGGAGGAGCTTTCTGTGGAGGCTTTGGAGCTTGTCTTGGCGTGCCCCAACGAGAGATAGAACTGCTTTCTCGGACTCCCCTGCTCATAGGCTCCGAGTGAAACTTAATCGAGGATGGGGGGGCAGAAGCGGGGGAGTGGGGTTTAGGGTTGAGGGTTTAGGGTTCAGGGTTTAGGGTTTAGGGCAGTGCAGCAGTCCTAGCCGTAAAAGGGTTTAGGGTGTTCTGTGCGGAAGCCCATCCTCCAAGGTACTCCGTGGAGTGCCCTGACTTGATGGTTGAAAGATCGGCCGAAGAGCAAATTCGGTTTCGCGCCCTGGGAACTTGCGATATGTCATATGTCTCAAAGTCTTGGCAGCTACTTCCGACATCTCTGTAGCCTTTTTTTGGGGTTCTGCTGAGCCTGAAGCAGGCAAACTTCACGTGCTTCAGGGGCATGAATGTGGCTCAGCACACGTCAACATCCCAATCGAGTCTCGCGAGTACTTTCGTCACACTTTCGCCCTTTGCTCAAGGTCGCCGTTGCCTTGCTCACTGAGAGGCCACCCTTTTCCAGAGGGCGTTCGGCTTACTTGGCGTAGGAAGCGTTCAACGTCAGTGTGCTGGGTCCTGGGCGCCCAGACAAGAACCGTCCTAAAGAGATCACAGCTCGAGTCACAGACGCAACCTGGCAGCAGCAGCGGTACCTTAAGCCCCTGAACCTCATTGCGCCGAAGCTGGTCCATCTTCTTCTCGCTGCGTGACCCATCAGAAGCAGAAAACGAATTCAAGAAAAACCCTTGGTAAAAGCAGCAACGCGCCCGAAAGTTCTGCGACTGAGTTCGAGATTCAAATGCCGGCAGCAGGTTCCCAGACCTCCCCCGAAGCCGTGCCTTCGCTGTGGGCTTCGCTGCCTCCGCGCCATGGCGACCGGGCACCAATCGGCACCAGGGTTTAGGGTTTAGGGTTTACGGTTTAGTGGGGTTTAGGGTTTGGGGTCTAGGGGTTAGGGTTTAGGGTTTAGGGTTCAGGGTTTAGGGTTTAGCGGGGTTTAGGGCTTAGGGCTTAGGGTTTAGGGCTTAGGGCTTAGGGCTTAGGGTTTAGGAGCTTTCTGTGAGGACTTTCAGAGTTGAGAATGGCCTCAGCGGCTTGAAAAGGCGTGCGAAAGCTTTGAACTGTGCACAGGGAGCCGCCCGCGATGTTTGTTTGTGCTTTTCGTTGGAGGATGTGGTAAGACATAGGCTCCATCGGCCTTACTCAAAGTGGGGGTTCACTGGGTTCACGATATTCGAGGTACCTTTTTTTGGGCTCCTTATTCTAACCTTACTTTCGTCAACCCCCCAAGTGGATCCATAGAATGGATTGCAGGACACATGACAACTTCGCACCAGAGGTATCATGCTTTCAGAGGTAACCATGCTCTTCGCGGCTCTGAACGCGGGACTTTGCACATATGTTACAATCATGGGGGGGTGGGGGGGGGCCATGGGTACAATGGGTACGATTCGGAACTTTGGGATGAGGCTCGATGCCCCGACTCCCGACCCGTACGCCCCTCACCTTTAGACTCCAGAAATCCTGAGAGTTGAAATCCCCAGCCAGAAGCTTCAGACTCCGAGGTACGTATCCTTGCTGGGCATCTCAGGCCGTAGCGTTGCAGCAACAGTGGCTATGGGACTCTACAGGGCTTCCCCCCCAAGACTCGAAGTCTTTGCTGGTTATAGGTGTAGGGCATAACGTAGCAAGCGAGGATCACAGCAGCTGCTGCGTCTTTTCCTTGCGGTCGTTCATTTCATGTTGGGACCTGGTGCCACTGTGATCATGGCATGCGCAGGAACAAATGCCTGCTTGGCGATTGTACGTTTGTTCGGGTGGTGATGACTCCGCCAGAACTTTAGTTTCTCAGTATCTGCATGTAGCCGCAAACCCCGCGCATGAATGTATCATGTCAGGATACATACACTCTTGTTTTCGTCGCTGTTGGGTGGATCGGCATGCGTACCGCCAAGACTGAACGATTCCGACACACCATGACACACCTTTTGGCGTTGATAACCCCATGTTGTGTGCAGGCTGACATCAGGTGCCGAGGGCCGAAAACCTCCTTACAGCCGACATAGGTTGCCGTTCTCGGCTGTGAGCCTATTTTTGGGACCCTCGAATAAGGTCGGACCAGGTAGGAAGACGTGGGAACTTTGCAAGAGCTGGTGCTTGCCTGGCAGGGGTTCTGTCCGTCTACTCCGCACGTGCCGAACGTGCCGGACGGCCCTCGCGACTGGACTTCTCCGACTCACACCCTGCCTGCGCAGCTTGGGCAGAGCTGTTAGTTTTGAGACATGAGGTACACAATTGCCAGCAAAGTCCGCCGTAAACCCTCCTTGACGCTTCTCGCCAAACAACAACTTCTTTTTTTGAAATTTGATCGGAAAACTTCAGGCAAACATGTACACACATGTACACACACACACACACACGCACACATATATATATATATATATATACTATATAAACATACATACATCTATCCATACATACATATATATATATATATATATATATATGCTACCCCCCCCCCCAGGAGAATCTACCTTTTCAGGTAATCTTGGATCTTGGATGGGTTTAGGGTTTAAGGTTTAGGGTTTAGGGTTGAGTGATGGTACCCCCCCCCCCCAATCTTATGGTTCGAGGCGTACCGTCCTTCCTTCTCCATTATCTGCAATTGATATACAGTACATATACCCTATATACATACATGATGTGGGCACTTATCCTACTTTGTCTTTGCTTTTCCTAGCCCTATGGGATTTAAAGTTCAAGAGTTTAAGCCTCAAACCCTATAGGGTTACAAGGTTCTGTTACTGTAGGGTTTAGCGGGTTTAGGGTTTAAGGATTCTAAACGTGAGCCCTGTAAGGCTTCAGGGTTTGTCGTTGAAACAGTAAAGGGGTTAAAACCCTACAAGGTTTCGGGTTACGATTTTTAAATTCCTAAGTCTTAAACCACAAAAGGGTAAACCATGTAGGGTTTAAACCCTATAAGGGCTAGCCCCGATAGGGTTCTAGAGATACACCCTGAATAACCCTAAAGCTTTACATCCTATAGGGTTTAAATATTTCAACCTAAACCCTAAACCTTTAAACCTATAGAGTTTAAAGGCCACCTATTCGGTTTAAATACCTAACCCTATAGGGACTCTATAGGGTTTAAGGTTCAAGCCTTTAGGGTTACAGATTGAATGCCCAAGCCTTAGGTTTTAATCACTAGATCTTGCACCTGTAAAATCCTATGGGGCTTGCAGATTGTAATGCCTAAACCTCAAGGCTAAATTCCTAAACTTCATTCGCCTTCAAAACCTAAGGTCTGGGCATTTATACTTTTAGCGCCTTTAGGGTTAAGACCTTGGAACCTTCATAGGGTTTTAGGGTTCTGACCCTAAAGGGTTTAGGGTGAGGTTGAAATGTCTAAACCTTAAACACTTAAGGTTTAAACTCTATGGGCTTAGGTTTGAATGCATGAGTCTTAATTAAACCCTGAACCTTTACACCTTAAACCTATAGGGTTTAAAGGTTAAGGGCTTAGGTTCAATTGCCGGTTAAATGCCTGAATCTTAAACCTGTAGGATTTAAAAGTTAAGGGTTTTGGTTTAATTTCCGGCTTAGATTTGAAATCCTTACATCTTACACCCTAAACCTTTAAACCTTAACCCTATAGGGTTTAAAGGTTAAGGGTTAAGTTTAGTTGCTTAACCTTGAAACCCCATAGGGTTTAAAGGTGTAGGGTTTAAGGTGTAGCCCTAGATCCTATAGGTTTAAGGCATAGCGATTAAAACCCTAAACCTGTAGGGTGTCGGGGCTTCTCTTAAATCCTTAAAGCCTTAAAGCCTTAACCCCGATAGGGTTTTAGAGACAAGCCCAGCCCAAACAACCCTTAACCTTAAGAAAAAAACCCTGGAGCTGGAGCGGGAGCCGGAGCGGAGCGGAGGGAGGGGGGGGAGGGGGGGGGGGGGGGGTACCACAGGTCCCAAGGCCAATTTGAAAGAACCCCCCCCCCCCCCCCCCCCCCCCTCCCCCCCCCACACCTAAGCAACCCGACTGCTTATAAGCAACCCAACTGCTTCTAAGCAACACACCTAAAACAAAAGACAAACTCTTATACCTCATCCTCTGGATATGGAAATCTGAAACTCTCATCATGTAGAGATTGAAATGCGAATCTTGTTGAAGATGAGAGGGTAAGAATCTATACGAAAGCGTTAGAGGTATCTTCAACCCGATACGAAAAAGCTACAGGTGTCTTAAACCCCCACCCTTTGGAGGTAGATTCTCCAGGGGGGGGGGGGGGTACCATATATATATATATATGTGTGTGTATACAAATATAAATAATAAATAAATAAATATAAATATATATATATATATACAATTGCATATGCACTTAACAACCGTTTTGCACCAAGTGTATGCTTCGGTGATGGTTGAGAAGAAGCTGAACACGTGATCACAAGCATCTGTATTAACGAACTTCAAGCATGTTGCAAAGAAAGACAATGTGCCAGATGTGATGCCTCGCGTGATGGAAGGCCAAACTTCATGGCATTCTTCCTGTAATCAGCTTCTTAGCTTGCCATTCGAAAGAATGCCTGTTGGTAGGCTCAACTACAGTGGAAAATCCACGCGAGCCCCGCTGAAGGCTTCAGGCAAACTCTTTAACCACAACCTTATAGCACGTTGCCTGTACCCGCACAGGCCTGGAACCGTTCAAATAGTTGGGAAGGGGCCAAAGGGCAGCCCAACGCAGCTGAAGCGCCTCCCTCCCCGGACCTTACCCCGACTCAAAGATCGAAGGCAAGAGTCCCCAAAGAGCCCAGTACCCCATAACTAAGGAATATTCCTTAAATCATAATAAGGATCCTCATTATGATTTAAGCCATATTCCTTAATGAGGGGTATCGGGCTCTCTGAGTCCGCCAATCCCTCCGCAAGGATCTGGGATGATGCCACTGACGACAGTGCCGGTAGGGCTGCATGTCATGCATAGAAGCTGGAAACGCCTTTGCTGCAAGATCGCCTGACACGCGCTGCTAGAGAAGCAATTTGACCAGCAATGTGGCCCTAGTTCTTTAGGATTGAAAGGAACCAGACGTCGGCAAATATGCGCTGCGGCAAAGTCCGGATGCCATGTCTGCGGAAATGGAGTGCTTGCAGTGCCTCAGCCAAGTGGGTCAAGGCTATGCTTGGGAGTTTAAAGGTCAGGGCTACGCTTGGGAGTTTAAGGCTTTCTGTCGCAGCCACCTTGCACTACCGCAGAGTATACCAGTGTCGTCGGCTTCTTCGAGTTCTTGTTCCATGGTAGAGGGGGTTGACTTGGACCGGCAGTGTGGCTTCGGACAACCCTTTGGGCTGACATGGCTCGTTTGGGAATGGGCTTCTGCGAAGCCCTAAACCCTAAACCCTAAACCCTATAACCCTATCACCCTATAAACCCTAAACCCTAAACCCTGCTTCAGAAAGTGCGTACTTGCAAGATCTTGCAAAAAATCGAAGGCTGGCATCCTGGAGCTGTTCTTCTAATGGTTCTACTCTTTAGGGTTTAGGGTTTAGGGTTTAGGGTTTAGGGTTAGGGTTTAGGGTTTAGGGTTAAGGGTTAAGGGTTAAGGGTTTAGGCTTTAGAGTTTAGGGTTTAGGGTTCAGGGTTCAGGGTTTAGGATCAAAAAGGGTTTAGGGACACTTCGCGCAGCCAGGAGAATCCAGACCAACGCGCGGCACTGTTTTTGTTGGAGGCTCGGACTAAAGCAGGCAGCTTCACGAATCTATCAGCATCACTAGCTTCGCAGTTTCGGGGGCAGGCATGCATGGGTGCCAGGCTGAGGTAGTAAAAAATGTTCCGTCATGCGGGAGGTAAATCTGCACACCCCGAACAACGTTTGATTCTTCAGCCGAGCCCAGTTTTGCGCAGGGGCCTGATGTAGAATCGGCCTTCAATGTCATTCTTCCACCCTGGTCAACCCGAACCTCTGGAACGGCCCATCAAGCTTCGTTCATCAGAACCATAATTGAGGTAACTTCTACCTTTTTTCTTGCCTAGACTTCGAGCAGCGCCCAGAGTAGCGCGTACTGTAGCAAGCAGCGCCTGCAGAGTCTGCTTGGGCTTCCAGGAGGGCCTGGCCGCAACAACAGGTAGGTTCCGGCCTTACGCTGGCTGGTTCTTAGTAGGGAATGAGGGATTGAGTAACGTATATATAATCCTTATTCCCTCATTCCTTACTAAGAACAAGGGGGTACATGTCTCTATGCCGCTGTGCCTTGCTGAAGGTGCTTGGGCTGCGGCTTTGGGTTTTGCATAAGGCTCTTACCAGAATGCGGAGTGCAAAAGCTGATCTTAGCGGGTCTACTCGTGCTTCAACCCATCCGGATAGCGAATCAGCACAGACGAGGCCGGCGCATGTAGTTGTAGCCCGAAGCCAATCCCAAAATCGGCAATTCAGCGCAGCCTACACAGCCGATATCGTCAGAACCACGTGCCATTCAGCATGGGCTTACTGGTTCCTTGTTCAATGCTGGGCTCTTCTGCTTGGCGAACTCTCCACCTTGCCCCCTCAGAAGCAAGACCCCTGGGGGAAGGATGGGGCAGGAAGAGATCGGAACCCCAAAAAGCTGAACACCAGCACACAGTTCCCCTTTGAAAGGCACTGACTCCTGCCAGAGGCCACAAAAGCATGTAAAATTGGGGCGGGGCTCTACCATCATTTGCAGACCTCTACTGTGACAGAAATGCTCGCCGGTAACTGGCCTTGTAACGGGGCTTGTAACGGAAACTGTAACGGAAAGGAGCGGAGCTGTAACGGACTTGTCGCGGAGCTGTAACGGAGTCGTATCGGAAGGCTGCAACGGAGCGCTACCGGCTGCAGCGATGCTGTAACGGAAGCTGTAACGGAGCCGTAGCAGAAGCAGCAACTTGATAACGGACCTGTAACAGAAGTGTAACGGAGCTGTACAACTGAGCTGTAACGGGAGCTGTGGCGGAGCTGTAACGGAGATGTAACGGAGCTGTAACGGAGCTGTATAACTGAGCTGTAACGGAAGCTGTAACGGAGCTGCAGCGGAGGTGCATCGGAGCTGTAATGGAGCTGTAACGGAGCTGTCACGGAAACTGTAACGGAAGCTGTAACGGAGCTGTAACGGAGGTGCAACGGAGCTGTAACGGAGCTGTAACGGAAGCTGTAACGGAGCTGTAACGGAGGTGCAAGGGAGCTGTAACGGAGCTGTAACGGAGGTGCATCGGAGCTGTAACGGAGCTGCAACGGAACTGTAACGGAAGCTGTAACGGAACTGTAACGGAAGCTGTAACGGAGGTGCAACAGAGTTGTAACGGAGCTCTAGTGGAAGCTGTAACGGAGGTGCAACGGAGCTGTAACGGAACTGTAGCAGTTGCTGTAACGGAGCTGTAACGGAGGGCCCACGGTGGGTAGCGCAATCCCATAGTAAATGATGGTAGAGCCCACCCCCAAATGTAAAAGAGACAGGCGGAAGGCTCTCTGCCCCTTATCTTCCTGAACTCACGGTTAGACTCGGAACCCGTGAGCACAAGGCCCGTGCGATTGAATGCAAATCCGCTCTTGCGCACGGCAGCAAGCAGGCGTGGGCAGGGTTCGGTGTGAGTGTGGGCTTGGGGCGTTTAAGATTGTCGAAGCCAGCAGAAGTCTTGCAGCAGCGATCGTTGAGATACCCTGCTGTTGCTGTTTGGTTTGGCGCCGTGCATGAGGCATGTCAAGACTGGAGACTTGCCACTGAACAGACTTTAGTCCAGAAACCAAACTTGCGCAGGTGCCTGCCTCGACTGCTGCAACCCCTTGTGGAGGCCGTGAGCCTAGACAAAGCATTAGGCAAAGGCTCTGTCCCTTAAGTTTGCGTTTTTGAGAGCCGCAATTGAGACCTTGTGAAACCTTTTCACGTTTCCGCAAGACTGGGAACTTCAGAAACGTGGCAAAACCTGCAACACGGAAGCCGAAGCAAGCCAGGGCTTTGCCACATCTTTCTCATACTGGTCGCTTGCCGCGTCCACCGAGACATCACGAAACGCGGCAAGCTCCGAGAGGGTTGTCGTTCGCACCCAAGAATTTCGAGCATTGCCCCACGTGGCAGTGTCACCACATGCCCTGAGCGCCTCGACCTTCAAGGAGGTCCAGACGCCCCACGCGCCAGCATCACAAACTTTGCAAAACACGGAGAAGGTTATCGTTTTGCACCCAGAATTTCGAGGAAGCCCCGCGTGCCTAGCATCAGGACCACAGAGAGGGTAGTTGTCGTTTGCCAGAATTTCGAGGACGGCCCATGTGCCAGCGTCAGGACATGTTGTCGTTTGCGCTCAGAATTCGAGCACGCCCCACGCGCCAGCGTCACGACACACTGGCAGCACTGAGAGGGTTGTCACGGGTTGTCATTCGCGCCAGGACATCCATGGACGCCCCACGCACCGCCCCGCAACCTCCCGGGAGCACGGTGTGCCCCGAATTTCGAGGGCGCCCCACGCACCTGCGCGATTTTCAAGAGGTGGTGCCCTGTGCTTTACAGCGTATTAGAATTCATCACGGTATCTTTCCATGCATCAACGAGAACGGCAACCTTCTCAAAGACCACCTCCGCTGGAAAACCCTCCGCCATGCTTTCGGGAATATACTCGAGTTAGTCTCGTCTTACTGTCAGGTCAGGCCGGGGCTTGAAAGCGAACCTACCTGTCATGACGTGCTTGCACTAGTGAGTTGCAGGGGAAAATTGTTGCGGAACTTTTTCAAAGCTCGAGATCATGGCAACTGCCGGTTGACTATTCAAAGCAGCCTGGACAGGCACGTGCAGAACTGGACGCTCGTGATCCCCGCTTCGGCAGCACAGTGCGGGGACACAGCCCGAACGACGCATCGAAGTTCATCGGTTCTGGCTTCGAAGAACCCGCCAGTTGATATGTCTAAGTGGACGTTTGGGACCATGATGGACCATGTATACGGAATGGCAGCATTGAACTACGGAGACTCGCTGGTTGGTTTAGCATGGCATAGGCCTCATCAGGGTCAACACATTTTCTGAAGGCCCCCCCCTAAACCCTAAACCCTAAACCCTAAACCCTAAACCCTAAACCCTAAACCCAGCTACGTAGCGTTTTTTGGGATCCCTCGTCCGGCTCGGCGCAATGAAGTGAGGCTCTTGATCGAGCTGTTTGCGCAGGCCGAGCTCCGAAGTAGCAGCTGTTGGCTTCGGTTAGGGTTCAGGGTTTAGGGTTTAGGGTTAGCGTTAAGCGTTTTGGGTTCAGGGTTTAGGGTTTAGGGTTTAGGGCTTCTGGAAAGCCACTGAATCACAACCATCTGCGCACCTGTGTCAACAAAGGGTGAGAAGCAACACTTGGAGCCATGTTCTTTGGCAATTCTTGAGAGATCTTGGAAGTTCATTAAGCCCGAACCCTAAACCCTAAACCCTGAACCCTAAACCCTAACCCTGAACCCTAAACCCTGAACCCTAAACCTAAAACCCTAAACCGTAAACCCTGGCCTGCTAAGAGATGGGGGTCACTGAAGGCTGCGTCTCCGGCGCCGTAAAGCTCCTGGAGTTGGGTGCCGACCCGGATGCGGGCCAGGGCAGGGATCCCAGGTCGTGTCTGTCGGGTTTAGGGCTTTGGGTTTTCGGTGTTCGGCTTTCGGTTTTGGGTTTTGGGTTTAGGGTTTAGGGTTTAGGAGCAAGGCTCAAACACGAGTGATTAACGTGCAATGCCTGGAAGTGCTGTTGCAAATGGGACGGGGCGGGTGGGGAGGTCTGCTTTGGGCTTGGTGTCAAAAAAAAACACAGTAGGGGGCGATTGTCATGTCTGTCCCACGTCTCTTCTTCTGTATGCTGTGTTCCCCCCCCCCCCCCCCGGGGTCATTTTTCTTATGCTCTTGAGTGGAGCAACACTGTTGCGAGTGGCTCAGCACGTTTTGCACCAAAGCTCGAAGGTCAAGACTTCAACACGTATCACCACACCTAAGCCATCTCTCCGAAGCCTTAACACCTTTATCTTAACAGGGGCACACAAACCTGGGCCTTAGAACATCTCGAGGCCAAGAGGGCGGGAGAGTGCAACTTTGTTTTTGGATTTGCCCTAACATGTGCACGCCATGGAACTGCAGAGGGGGGAGGGGGGGGGGGGGGGGGGGTAGGGGAGAGGTTTAAGTAAATTGAGCATTTGGCCGCAGAAGTGTTTTGGGTTAATTTACTTAAACTCAGCTTGTCAGCTGTTTAGACAAATAACTTGGAAAATTCAGAATGAGACCACATACATTTCTATTTTTTGTCTTGAGGGTTTAGAGTTTAGGAGTTTAGGGTTTAGGTGGTGGGACGAACATCATGCGCACTCAGGTCGCGCTTATCTCATGGAGCGATCCGGCCCAGAGGTGAGCTCATTGCTGCGAGAAGGCGGAAGAAATACAAAGTTGTAGTCATGTCACCGATTCCAATATCATACTCTTTCATTCTTTCATTCATGTGGCCGCCATACCGGCAAAAACCGATTCACGATTAATTGCAAATTTCAATCGCTTACTTGCGAGCGCCATGGTGCGATGGGATTATGTACTTGTCTACGCAAAAAGCTCACTACGGCTACTTCCCTGCACAGCGCATGCTGGCCTTGGAAGGAATCCAAGGCAGATTCGTCTATATCTGAGCCGCAGGCGTTTCTCTCCGTCAAGCAGGTTTACTTGCGGGCATATTACGGATTGGGCTATTGTCGTTTATATCGGAGAACGATATGGTGACCGCCCAAAAGCGATAACGTCAAAAACATCAATATTTTCCAAAGCCGATCCCAATACTAAGCTGTGCTACAAATCAATGAAAACCCAACCGGCTCCCAGAAACATCGGTTCCAATTCAAGCTCGTATAATTAATCATATTTCGAGTTGGGACGCAAGACCATAGATCATAAATCTCAATTCATAATTCTTATAGTCTTTCTTCAAATTATGCCATTCGTATTCGCTGAGTGTTTTTCTTTCCAAATAAGTTCGTGCTTATTACGCTCGCGCGTCAGGTTCTCAGGTATCTATATAGAGATCTTGAAAATATTTGACTTTTTTGTTTGTCTATACTTCTTCGGGGCTTTAGTATACGTCTTTTCCCATTCAATAGGCGAATATGCCGTCGATAGAATCGATGGGTCCCCTCAAATTTGTATAAAAATGATAATTCAAAAAATATAAAATGTATGCATTCTATTTAACTAATCATGAATTTAATTCATATTAAATATAATTATTTCTTTCATTTCTCTTAGATTTCTGTGGTTTGATAAATAGATATGAAAGAATATTTTAAGATTTATTTGTAGGTTCTTGAATA